>VYZP01014477.1:0-26647 GCA_013400635.1 Hypocryptadius cinnamomeus | reverse complement strand
ATCTTTTTATCAGAAGAAAAGCTGTTGCCTGGGATAAATGTTCAGGCAAAGGATCTGGTTGACTGATGGAGGTTGGTATTTAAGTGCTTGTGGTGTTTTGCACTCAATGGAAATATTTATTCTGATTCTGAAATGTAAAAAAGTTAGGGGAAAAGTTTGCTGAAGCTTCTCTCGATCACTTGTCGCGTTTTTTTGTGTCCTTGAATCCTTTCTGAGTATACACACAGATCAGTGCCACTCTGCAGCTCCTTGTAGAGTTCTCATGTCTAAAGCATCCAAGTGCATACCACTACAATAGCAAAAAACTCAACACACAAATATCTTTTTTTCTCTTATTACTGTTCATGGGAGTAGTGTAGAAATTAGCTCAGACACAACTGAAGACTAGGGACTAAATTTTCCAGATAATTTCCATTTTATATATGCTTTAAATAAGCACCTCCATCTTGATGTATGAAGGCAATGGCAATGTGGTGTGACATTGCCTTCTCCTTAGCCATCGTGCTCCTCTCCTGTTGCTGTTTTGAAGTCATTCTATTCTATCTCATTTTCTCTTCTACATTCCATTTTATTTGCTGTCATTGGCACCATCTGTGTTATTTATTCCTTGTTACTCTCTCTTTGGCCTCTACAATAATGGCTGTGTACTGTCTTAGTTTCAAGGATCTACACAGTCCATCATTAGCAGCTCTTTTATCTCTTTAATATTCTTTCCCAACGCTGCTGTGTACCTTTCTTTCCCTTTAAGCATTGTCTTATCATTTGCATTTCCATTAAGTTAATGTGAAAACATATAATTCCCTTGTTTCTTAAATTTACACAGTATTTTCTACATCTGCTAATGTATTTGTACAGTTCAGTCATTCTAAATAGTTTCTTCATGTGTTCTCTGAAGTCTCATTAACAGAAAAATATTACATGCTGTAATCCTCCTCTTATCAATTATCTATTATCAATTATTATCTTATTATTACCAATTATTATTATCAATTATTATTATCTTATTATGCTCTTATGAATTATATGCTGTATCCTCCTCTTATCAATTATCCTCCACTGATCAATTATCTGTATCTAGTCAAGTGGTATTCCTTGGGATTCTCAAACTGTCTAAGTTGGATTTTGATTTTTCACATGTGTGTACTCACACAGCATTCTTTGTCATGGGGGGAAGGACTAGGGAGGGGAAGTTAATTTTTTTAAAAAATCTTTCTAAATCACCCATGTCCCTAGAGGAACTAGGCCATTATATGCAACAAAAAAACCCAAAAACCCAAACAAAACAAAACAAACAAAAACCCCCAAAAACCCAACAAAAAACAAAACCAAACAAACAAAAATCAAACAAACAAACAAAAAAACACCAAACCAAAACAAAACAAAAAAACCCAAAAAGTAATGCACTGAATAGTGGTCTGAGCAAAGACAGAGGGCTTGGAGTTCCCAATTTTCAGTTTCTTCCTCTTCTATAGGAGGTGGTGCTTGATCAGGCAGTATTCATTCAGCCAGGTTTTGGACATTACCTTATATTTTTGGTAAGACATTATTTGATAACCCACCTCCCTCTTTGAACACTCCCTGCTTGAAAGGCAGAAAACCCCAGCAGTGCTGTTGCTGCCTGAGTGCTGTGGCAGCCAGCCTGCCTGCACAGTCAGCCCTCAGGCTGGATAAAGAGAGCAATGTGATCATTCACAGTTATGTTTTTTGATACTCCACATGGCAAATGCAGTGGTGCAACTGAGGGAAAAATTAAATGAGGAGTGAAGGTGCCCTCTCAATAACTAAAGTTTTGTGCTTGTGATGTGGAGTTTCAGTTTCCAGCTTTGACTTGATACATCATGTGACTGTTTCTGTGACTTCAGTTTTAGCTCCTGCAGCTTCCTTCCACATGTATACTCAGAGTTCCTACCTCTGGAGGAGTTTCACTGGATCATAGGGATTTCTTTGAATGATGTACAGATGCTCAGACATCCTGGGAAGGAACAGAGAAAATCACTGAGATTGTAATCCTCTATATATTGTATGAGAAAGTAGGAAGTCTTGAGATGGAAGTCCATTGTCAGCTCATCCTTCTGCATCCTCTACTTCTGCAAACACCTGCACAACTGTTCATGATTGTCATTCTATAATTTGTAATAAACAGTTATTTTATGGTGCAGGAGGAGAATCTTTCAAAGGTTTTCTACTTCAACTATTTCCATTCACTCCATTGACAGCAGAATGGCAAGAATGCTGTTGGGAGAAATTTGTCTCTCTATGTCCTTCTGCCATCCCTTCTAGCTTCTTTGAACACTTTTCTTCTTCAGACCTGTAGCACTTCTTTTTAGAGGTGCAGTTACCTGTTGTGTGTTTCCATCTCTGATCATGGGCTTTACTACATTTTTTGGTCTGTAGATTGCTTTTTATGTAACGTGGAAAGGAAAATACATGAAATTAAGTTTCTGCCATCTGCATAGTTCTTTTCGTGGCCAGGCCCACACACACACAGAGGAAAATGCTTGGACTTGTGAAATCTCATCTTCATCTCCACCAGGTTTCTTTTGGAGGGCATGAGAAAATATTTCAGGCAAGATTAGATAAACAGGGCAATAGTTCACTACCTTTGATTTGACAGTCATAATCCTGTGGGGTTAAGATAAAGTCATATGGTTTAACTTGTCTTTAAAATATAAATGAACAGTATTTAATGGATGCTAACAAGCTCATTTTCACAATACCTCAAAGAGGAAAAAACATGTTATCAAGCTGGGAAACTGAGGCAAGGGGATTTATGTAGATCTTGAAAGCAGCTCTGTTTCCACCTCAGTCCTGGTGTGCTTAGCCAGAAGCGGATTCAGAGGCTGGGGCAGAAGGACCCTGCTCTTTGTGCTACCAAGCCATAGGGTTTTTCATTAGTAAAGTGTGCTAACAGCTGATGGCTTTTGCAACAAACCTATTCATAAAGTTGCCTTCATCTTTGTCCTCTGAACAAAGCACACTCTTCAGGTTCCATGGTAAAATCAGCTTCCTTCCTGTACTGACATTCCCTTGCCCAAAAGGGTGGGATCCCCCTGGGCTCAGCAGCAGGAGCATGGGGTGACTGTTCCTCTGGCTGCTTCTGCCCTTGTGGCTGTTGGCAGTCCATGTGGACACAAGAGCCTGGTTTGGAATGAGGAGGTGCCTAGATGTAGGCACTCAGTTGGGCTCTTTATTTCCCCTCCTGCTTTGGTTTTTTTTCACCAAAACTGTACTTGGGAGTGATGGAAAATTGAAAGGTTGCTGTGGGCAGTTTCATGTGCACCATGCAAACGTGCCTGCACTAATGACCTCAGAGTCATCCTAAAAGCTCGTGCTGTTGGGATTAAATGTGTGTGTAGAATTGCTGCAGAAATGTCCACACCAGGTCTGGAGAGAAGGCGGGGATTTTTTTCTTTTTTTTGCAACTTATCCAGAATTTCTGATGGGAGTACTTCACCACTGAAGATCTGCCTTCCCTTGGGGAAAGTGCAACCATTTAACTTCTATCTTCTTTCTGTGTGTACTGAGGAACTGATGGTTTGATCCCCTGGGAAGTCTGTATCTGTTCACAGTTACATTTGTTCATTTCAGGAGGATTTTGTGTTATCTTGTAAAAAAGAGGGGGAAAAAAGGATTTAGCTTGGTTTATTGTACTGCTGGTTCTTCCTGCCACTCCAAAGAAGATGTGCATTTCCAAATTTGATTTTAAGCTGGGGTGAAGGAGGGAGAAATCAAAGAAATAATTATCAGGTTGGGGTGGGGATTGGATTGGGACTGGTGGGAGGAATGGGGTACAGGGAGTGTGAATTAGGAGGCAGCAGCTTTGGAACTGGATACAATAAATTACTCTAATTTATTGTTAGTTTTTCTGATTGCATGCAGTTGCATCTCTTTTTGCAGTGCTTGGACATAGGAAGCAGTGCCTTTTTAAGCAAAAATAGGAAGCCCCTGAGTTCTAGACACATAGAATACAAACTTTAATGACATTCATGGAGAGGAGAAGAAAAGAGGTAGAGTACTGGAACAAAGGGAGTGAAATTATCAAGAAATGTGAGCTTGATGCCATTTAGAAAGGGTCGGGATCCCATGATTTATCTAAAAATGACAAGATGCCACTCTAGAAATGCAAATGTCTGCCCTGCATCTTACAGCTATAATGAATGAGTTTCACACAATGGAAACATTCAGCTTGTTCTAGAGCACTTAGTCTCCATATGCTGGCTGCATGTTCCTGGCCTTTAATCACTCTGCCTTTGTTTTCTTAAAACTTAAATTAGAAGTGCATTGGTGTTTATATGGTTTACACCCGGGGTGGTTTTGTGTGTTTGTTTGTAGAGAGTTGGTTTTGTTTTTCACCAACAAATAAGCCATATGAATGCAGTCCTTTTGAATGCATGGGATGAGGCAAATAATGAGAAACTGAAGCTGGCAACAGCAAAAGTGTAAATTTTGAGCTGCTAATGGCAAGTAGGACTCTGGCTTTGGGGCTATGGGAGAACATAGCTGTGTTACATAGCAGGGAGCCCTCCTCTGACCTGCCAAGAAGATGCCTGTGTGCTTTCTGTTTTATTTGTGGTGAGATCAAGCCAAATTTTTCCTCTGTGGTAAGTTTGGGTTTAAAAAAAGCATATCAGAGCCTTGCAGACCTGCTGCAGAGCACAGTGCTCCCTGTCTAAAGGCTGTCATTACTGGGGGCTTCAGCACAGCTTATTGTACATATATTAGCAGCTTATTGTACATTTTTAACTTGGGATTAAAGAAAAGAATAGAGATCCATCTATCAAACAAAATGGAAAATCAACTACTCTTGCCTTCAAGATTTTTTTGGGAGGAGTTTATCCCACACACATAATATTTAATTTTCTGGATGCATATATGCAGCATGTGTGTGAGTGGGCACACATGTAACTCAATTGCAAGTTTCTGAAGCTCTGTTTCTGACAGAAAACTGGTCTAATTAATAGGAGCAGGAGACAAAATGCCAGCTTGTAGATTTGTTTCCTAGGCAGAAATCAGCTCCCCCCCTCTCTGTTACACTGCTCCTTCTTGATCTGATGTAACAAGAAGAAAGAGTCAGCTGTGAATCAAGTGCCTTGTTCTCATTTCCTTGATCATTGGCATAGTTTGAGAGAGAGAAAGGATGAGGGATTATTTGTGAGGTTATTAAAAAAACCCCAACCCTTGTTCCCCCTCCTCCTCTCCTTCAAGATGCACAGGCACTACCAGAATGTTCCATGATATCAATCTGACTTTTCTCATTTAATAGCATCCTCTTCCTCCCTACTCTGTGTTAGTTAAAAAGTGCTGTTTGCACGTCACTAAGCAGCTAATTCCAAGCTTTGACGAGTGGATTGCTAGTTAGCAATACCATTTAAAATGCATTGGTTTTTGCAGTCAGCAAGATGTTTAATGGGTTCAGAAATTAAAGGCTAATTGCACTTGACTGAATATATGTATTTCTAAGCCCACGGTTACCATTGTTGGAGTATTTACCAGCTTGGAAAATTCTCTCCTTACATAAATCTGTTAATTAATTCTTTATTGCTGCCCTGTCCTGGAGAGCAGCCACAATGAGAGCTTGGTCACTCACACTGACAAGCAGGGGTGGGGTGTTTTTGATGCAACTTTAATCATCGTCCGTCGTCACATTTCTGCACGATGGTTTTGCTTGGAGGATTGAACAAATTTGTTCATGTAGCATTCAGGTTGTATATGATCCCTTGTGAAAGAAAATGGCATGTTGGCATTCTCATTATGATACCAAGGAGACAAGGAACTTGACTGTCTTTGAAGAAAAAGTGAGAAATACAAGAGTAGAATTAGAAGTGGGGAAAGTTTAGCTGTTGTGCTCTGCCGTGTATAAAATTGCTGATGTGCACAAGAGCTTGTGAATGCTTCTAAACCAGATTTTTAATACCAATAATATTAATGGAAGCCTTTCCTGGAGAATGTGGCAGGCTAGAAAATCAAAAGCTGTTTTGCACCTTAATAGAAAGACTGTTTCAATGTTTCCTGGCATGTGCTTTCCTTCTGATCAATGTCATACACAGAAGGGGTAATGATTCAGCTTTAAAAGAGTCAAAGATTAAAAACCAAACAATTACACAATGTAATTAATTGGAGAAGGGATTTTGGGGGGCATGTCTGGGGGTGGTGGTGGTGTTATGCATTGTTTCCCTCTTCTGTTTCAGGCAGTGTTTGTCATTCTTTGGCAGGAGTGACTAATTTATTGTCTGACTGTCCTATCTGGATTCATAAAGGGTGGCTTTCAATCCCTACCCCCTCCCCCCAACAAAACTCTTCTGATGTGCTGTGTATTTGTTTGGGAGGGGAAGGAGGAGGGGGAAAGGGAGGAGGTTATATGTTTCTGACCTGCTTTACTGCTTTTCAGTTGAAGTAAATTAATGCACACACTAGCTTCCCCTCTGCTGTGCTGATTGGATCCTTGTGCCGATTAAATATTTCACACTGATAGAGGGATGCTGAAAGCACTCAGCTGGTAATGCAATATGTACATCAGTGATACAATAACTGACTCAGGTTAAAGTCAAACAAAACCCCCAGTTTGCTGCAGTTTTGATTAGAATGAGTTTCACTTTGAATTTAAATCCTTGAGCCTGCTGGAGTGATGGCTAATTAACTAAGATCTGACAGAAACGAAGAAATAAATTCTTACTTCTAATGACAGGCAGGCAGGAAGTTGAAAAGAAAAAGAAAAAAAAGAAAGAAAAAAAGAAAGAGAAAAAGAGAAAAAGAAAGAAAGGAGAAGAAACCAACAGACAAAAGAAGCCATAAAAAAACCCCGACCAATTAATGCTGAGATTGTACTTCAGCCACATAAACCTTCCTGCCTGTGTTTAACACCCATCTTCCTTTGGCTGACAGTCCGGCCCTGGAAAGGCTGTTTCCATTGAGTCACAGATTTTCTTCAGCTGTTTTTTTAATTCTTTAATTCTTTTTACAAAAGCACTCGAGTTGTACCTACTGGGGAGGAAGAAGGGAGGAGGGGGAGGAGGAGGAAGGCTGCCTGCCCCCGGGTACCTCACGTCAGCCTGCGCCACGGTGACCTCTCCCTGGGGGTCATTAAAAATATCTCTGTCGAGATATTTCTTCCCCCTCCCCTCCTTTCTCTCCACCCCTGCCCCCGCCCAAGCTGGGGCGTCGCAGGGGGAGCGTTTGCATCAAACTGACAGGTCATTTACCGAGCAGTTGGCAGGAGGAACTACCCCAACCTTCATTAAAACACTTCTCCTCCATATGCTCTTCCTCCTTTTACTCCTCTTCCCCCTCTTCTTCTTCTTCCTCCTCCTCCTCCTCCTCAGTTGCACGTCTTGAACACCTCTACATGAAACGCAGCATTTTTGGAAACAGCTCATAAAATCTTCCCATGTGACGGTCTTCATTTCTGTTTGTATGAGAACCTGCTTCAATGTCTTCTCTTTGGGCACAGATAACCTGGTGCCCAAGGCATATATGCAAAAGGAAGCATTCTTTATGGGATTCCAGGGATAAAATACAGGCTACAGAGCTTTTTGCCTCCATAAGCATCGACCAAACTCCTCTGGGTGCCTGTGTGTACACATGTGCTTGGCTGAAGCCCTGCTCATTTCTTTGTTTCAGTGTGTGAAGTTATGAGGATGGTTGGCTCATGACTTGAGCTTCAGATCAGGCAGGATCAGCCATGTATATAAGTAGCAATTTGGAAATATAGGAGAAATACATGCAAATCTGTAGGATTGAACCAAAATCCTTAGACAATGTACTAAAGTGCCATAGCTGGTGACTATGTTCACTGTGAGTTTGTGTGTTGTCACTCTGAATATCAAATATTCTGTTGTTTGAGAGAATTTTATTGTGACTATTGGGTAAATGAAGAGAGGCCATGGCTCTCATTGCTGGAGAAGTCTGTTCAGCTGGTTTGCATGCATGGCATCAGATTAGTGTGGAATGTTATGTTATCAATTGACAAAGACATCATTTTGGTTTGAAAGTGGATTGCCAGTGTTCTGCAAGCTAAATAAACTCTCAGGGTTATGCCAAATGTTTTCTCGTAGCCATGGGGCCACTAAGGAAAAAAACCTGATATTGCTCTGTAAACAGTTGCAGTTTTTCACAACCAAAGTGCTTTGTCAGAGCATCATTCTGGAAAGATTAATGGACTGAGGGTTCTATCTACATTGTGTAGGTGTTAAAATATAAATGTGATGGACAGTGAATTTTAGGTCCTTTTTAAACAGATCTCATGTTTTACTAGGAAAACATGAAGGTTTGCTGAAAGGTGTGTGTCTGCTTTAAATCACTGCTAGGGCAGACAGCAGCCAGGAGCTGAGAATTCCTCCCTTGCAGAGCATGACCATGTTCTTATTTGAGATGCATGTGTGAAGTAATGTTGACATCAGATCAGTAAGGGTTTGAAGACATGATGTAAACTGCAGCAGAGTGACAATGAAGGAGACAAAGCCATGCACCACAAGCAGTGCTGTGCACGTGGAGCCTGGCTGGAGCCTGTGTGTGCACATACGTGTGCCCCATTGATGTTCTGTGTGGGTCACAACAGAACAGCCACCTGCAAATAGTTTCTCCCTTTGCTCTCTCCATTGTTTTATTCACTAAACAGAATGATTTGTGGTTTGTGATAGCAGAAGTAGCATTTGAGTAATCAAATTTGAGGCTAAAACTGTTGGAAGGCTACCTTCTTACTTGCAAACCTTTACAACACAGACCTAGCTAGAAAGGAGGGGACAGGGAGAAGGCTTACATGCACTAATAAATAGGAAGGCCAGAGTTATTTTGATACATATGGAAAAAAACATTAACTCTGCTTTAAATAGTTGAGATTGTGCCACGTACAAGATGGGAAATCATAAACAAGTGGCAGATTTCCAGCACATTGTGGCATGTTTGCATGTGACCAGCATACATATTTCAAACTCTGGACTGCCTGTGGCATCCTGCAGTGAAAATGAAAGTCATGTTGCTATTGAAAAGGCGCTGTTTCAAAATTGGTGTATTGTGTGTGCTATTATGCTGTGGATGAGAAGCAGAGACCTGCTTTCCAGCATTTAAAGCAAAAAATTATTTTTCTTTTCTTTTCCTCTCTTTTGGCTCTTCCATTGTACCAGCACATGTTTTCTGCTGCAGTGTCCAAAGCTTGCTTAGTGTCTTATTGTTCATTATTCCAAAAGTATCTGATAATATGTTATGCTGACTGATTCTCAAAATGCGAATTTTCTTTCTCTTTAAAAACAAAGATTATTCTTTTAATTAATCTGGCAGAAATAGAATACAGCAGATGTAGGTTTTGTTGAGGATTATTTTAATCTCTCATATCATAATCTTTGTTTCTTGTCAACACTCCTTTACCAATGTCTTCTTAGGGTTATAATGTAAAAATGGCTGTTACAAAGAAAAAAAACATGAAGACATGAAAATAGCTCATCTCTTAATTAACATAGTTTGATTAAAGGGGCTATTTTTAAAGTTTTGATAGGTACATTTTAGAAAATTAATAAAAGAGACACAGAAGAGATGCTGTCGCTGCTTTTCCTTAAATGGACAGTTTTTCTGTACCTCTATTTTGGAATCTAAGCTTGAGCACCTGATCCTCTGTATATGCTTCCATATTTAGTTTCTAAAATTTTCAGTTATTTAAATAAACTTAGTATAACATTGTACCCTCAGGAGGTAACAGACATGGGCCAGTTGGTCTTTGCAAGCCTATCCCAAGGACATAATGTTTCCCCTGTATTTACTTAGAAAAGCCACAAAACCTATATTCAAATGAATTTTTTCCAGTTTTACAAGCATTTCACATTTATCACAACTTAGACTGAAACAAGCAGTAATCTTTTTTTCCTTAGCTCTTTTGGTTGCATACACACGAATAGACAGAATTGTGAGGTTGTTAGGAAAAATGTTAACATGTGTCACATGCAAAGACTCAAAACTGATTCACTGTTAATGCTTGTAGGGAGAGCAAGTGAGTAAGGGGTGGATGGTAGTTGGAGTAGTGAAATTTGTTTGTTTACAGAATTTCTGCTTTTGTACTTCTCCACTAATTCGCTCCTTTGAAACAAGACAAAAAGCAATTAGTGCTATTGAAGTTAGTCAAGAAAGTCATAATCTACGTCTGCTTAATTTGCTTGTTCTTTCCACTGAGCTGCCAAGGATTGTCTGTCTTTTGGAGTCAAGAAGTTTTATTTGCTTAGGTGGTTTCTGTTGCTGAACTGTCTGAGAACAAAGTAGAGCTGTACTAACACCACTAGAATATTACTTAGAAATTTAAGTGAAAATGTGAAATCAGAGTAATACTGAGTGTTTCTGTAAGAAGTTTTTCATTCAGTAACCCACACATTCATGTCTGAGGACAAACATTAAAAGACACTTCATCAGTACAGTGATCTATCAGGAATAGCAAATGGTCCTGGGGTCACAAAAGAGAATCCCCACCCAGTGCTACTGATGTCAGCAGCAAACCTCTGGCTGTCTGCAGCAGAGCTAGGATTTCCCTCCTGGAATAACTCCAGTTATGCAATGGATTTCTAGCACTGTAACCAAGCATTTTCAGACAGTCTGTGAGCTTGCATTTTTCATAGGGCATGAAGCAAAAATACAACCACAGGCTGAACTCTTAGTCTGAGAGCTTTATGTCACTGTAGGGGCAAGGTGCTTTGCAAGGAAATATTCAGTAGAGCAGGAGAGAAGATGGTCAGCCCTCCCACAGGCTGTCCCAATTCTCTTTGGCATCTGCAGCAGCATACCATGGGGCATGGAATCAGTGCAAGGAACACCAGTGGAAAACTGTGCTACAACAATCCACTGAAACAGGGTTTTATAGAATTTTTTCATAAGCAACTTTTTCCCCCTACATAAAACACATACTTGACCTTCTTGTCTTTCCCTTGAGCATTCTTAAACTGTCAGACAGGTATATTTCTGTTTTGAAGAGAAAGCTCATTTCTCTTCAAAACTTTTATGACACACAACAGTATAGAGAACAAGGAGAATATTGCCTATGCTTCCTTGGAATGATTGTCAAGATAATGTAGAATGAAGGGTAAAAACAAAAATGAAGAAAGCTCAAAACAATTTCTACAAAGTCACCATTACTAGAGTAATGCTGACATTATAATCACAGAACCACAGATTCAATAAGGTTGGAAAAGACCTCAAAGATCACTGAGTCCAACCTTTGACCAAAAAGAAGTAATTTCTGTATATTAAAATCTGAAGCAAATATCTCTGGTAAAGCATATGCTTGTGATTTCATATAAACACAAAAACTATAGTTCCCAGAGCAAACATACATTTCCACTAAGCCTTTCCAGTCTTAAAGTGTACGATGGGTTTAAAGGTAAGATGGGATATATTTTCCTAGAAATCACTTAAGTTTTGTGATACAAGGCTTCTACTTTATGCCCACTAGTAAGGGTTTCAGCCTCAATTCTGGAAAGAACTAAGCATGTCTATAACTTTATACACACACACTTCTATACACACACCATATTTTAAACAAACAAAGTTGACAACAAAACTCTTATGGGCTTTAACAGCAGACCAGCAGTTTCCCAAAGGCTGTACATAACATGTAATTGCATTGGAGTCCAAAGTTATGGTCAGTGTACAAAGTTAAACATGGGCAGAACTGTTTGTAGGATTAAGTGCCTTTGATGTCAACTCTAGTTGACAAGATGTTTAATAATTAAAAGTGTCAAAAGAGGCTTGAACTGGCATATTTTTTCCACATATACCTAACTTGCCTGAATGGCATTAATTATAAAAGCCCCCAAGATTACTCAAAGTGCAAAAACTTTACAAAAGTTTTCCTTTTCAAAAGTGAGCATTTTATGCACACACTATTATTTACCATATACATCTTCACAGTACCTACAGAAATCTCAAATACAAATCTCGTCAGAGATCCTATAGCAAGTTCATTATCAAAATATTCCTATTGCAGATGATGGAATAGCCACTCTGTAGCAATATAAAAGAACAACTCTTAAGAAAAACAGAGAACTGCAAGTTAAAGTGGTGCTATGGAGAAAAGTTAGCTTGGATGATGATGATAATGATAATAATAATCATAATTATTGTAATTCCCACCACTGGAAAAGTAGTGGAATTTTGTGAGGAAGAGCAAACTTTAAAGGGAAAGCAGCAAACTGACTTCAAAGTCAGTCACGGTGGAAGAGCACAGGAAGTCACCAAGCACTGAGGTGCGGTGGGCATGTGGAATGGATATTCAGACCAACGGAAGAGAAAGTTGAAAATACCATTCTTTAAGCCATTTATTATTAATAGAAGCTGCAGTATTACCTAGACTTGTATCACGATCATTTATACTAGGATATCAGCTCGAGGCAAAACCCAAAGGGAAAAAAATCCAACCAAAACCCCAACTTTGGAAGCCCAGAGCGCAACCCACGAGCTCCCGAGCAACGCAGGCGAACCCAGCCCTTCCCTTGCCAGGAAGAAAACTGTAAACCCTACCAAAAGAAAAGGAAATAACCCCAAATCCGTGCTGCCTGGGGGCCGTGTGCGTCTGCAGCCCTGCGGTGACGATGCCGCTTCTCTCTCCCCCTCTCCCGGCAGAAGCTGGCGGTGCTGGTGGGCAGCGCCAAGCCCGGCGCTGTCCCGGCGCTCCTCAAGGCTCCGGGCGGCGGCAGCCCTGGCGGCAGCCCCGGGCACAGCCTGCCCCTGCCCGGGCACAGCCTGCCTCTCCCCGGGCACAGCCTGTCCCTCCCCGGGCATAGCCTCCCCGTCCCCGGGCACAGCCTGTCCCTCCCCGCGCTGCCGGCCCGGGCGCCCATCGCGATGGTCTCGGCGGCCCTGCCCGGGGGGATGGGTGCGGAGCCCCCTCAGGGCGCGCCCCTCAGCCCGCAGACCACGGCCAAGGCTGTGAGGGCCCGCCGGCAGCCGGAGCTCGGCTCCAGCATCCAGGTACGGCCGGGCCGGGAGCCGGGAGGGACGGAGGGAAGTGTGGGGGTCTAAAGGGAAGGAGGCAGGGAGGGATGGGGCCGGGTGGCAGCGGGGAGGAGCTGCGGGCTCTGCCGCGGACGGGCCGTGAGTGGGTGGCCGCTGGGCCGGGGGTGTGAGGGGGCTCCGAGCCGGGGGAGGTGCCGGCGGGGCCGAGGGAGACCTGTTCCTCCATCCCAGTGCGCCGGGGTGCAGGAGCAAGGAGAGTTCTGTCCCTCCATCCCAGTGCGCCGGGGTGCAGGAGCAAGGAGAGATCTGTCCCTCCATCCCAGTGCATCCGGGGTGCAGGAGCCAGGAGAGATCTGTTCCTCCATCCCAGTGCGCCCGGGGTGGAGGAGCCAGGAGAGATCTGTCCCTCCATCCCAGTGCATCCGGGGTGCAGGAGCCAGGAGAGATCTGTCTCTCCGTCCCGGAGCCATCGGGGTGCAGGAGCCAGGAGAGATCTGTCCCTCTGCCCCGGAGCCATCGGGGTGCAGGAGCCAGGAGAGATCTGTCCCTCTGCCCCGGAGCCATCGGGGTGCAGGAGCCAGGAGAGATCTGTCCCTCTGTCCCGGAGCCATCGGGGTGCAGGAGCCAGGAGAGATCTGTCCCTCTGTCCCGGAGCCATCGGGGTGCGGCGCTCGCCCCGCCGGCCGGCAAGGGAAGGGCTTCGTGCTCGGTGCTGAGCGCTGGGCACTTGGGAACCTCGTGTGGCTCGTCCTCAGTTGCCCCACCTTCTGTCACCGCGTCTCTGATTCAGAAGCAGTTCTTAAACCTCACAAAGTTTATGTGGAGAAAGGCTTGCGGGGCGGAGGAGCTCCGGCTGTGCTGGCGTTTCGAGTCCCCGCAGCACGGTGCTGGAACCGCCCTCGCTCAGGCACAGGGGAGCTGGCAGGCTGCTGCCTCCAGGAGCAGATGAATATATACATGTTTAACGTTATGTTCATGGTAATGAAAATATTAAATAAATGGACTTAGTGAAAGGAGATCAGAAGGGGAAGGGGTGCTGTTTGTTTGCTGCACACCGTGTTTTGTGCAGTCCATTAACAAGAGAAGATTTGACTCTAGTCATGCTGTGTGTCAGGAGAGGGAGGTGATGCTGATGAAGTTGAAACGTGAAGAAAGTGATGAAGCCTTTCTAAAACTTTGTAGAAGAGGGTGTAATGTGTAATTGCTCACATGGAAGATGTGGATTTATTTTCTGCTTTCTGCACATAGGGGCTGTGTTAGTCTGGGGGCTGGTTTATTTATTCCCCTTCACAGGCTCAGGATATGAATCTCTAATAATCAGGAAAGGAGAACCTGGTATGGATAAAGGCAACAGGCAAACTATACCTGAAGATTTTTGTAAGTCAGGGTTATGTTAGAATGTATGAGGCTTTTCATTACTCAGGAAGCCCCTTCCTAAACATGTGGGGCATGACCATCACCTACTGCATCCACTAACAAATGGAAAGCACATCCAACCACTTTGGAAACCAAATTGTCCTGTCAGGTTTCCTGGAGAAACAGTGTTCTGTTTAGCTGTTACACTGAAGTATCTGTCTGGGGAATTGGACTTTGAATATCCATTTTGTATCTCATGCTGGGTAATTTCCTTTTTAGAAGGTATTGTTTATGCTTTACTGAAAATATACTTGATGGTATCCTAGTAGATATTTCTTAGAGTCCTGGAAAATAACTATATAAATGATAATAATATGAAAGATAGAAGTTTCAGTATTACAATGGTCTGTCATTTTGTGAAGGACTATCTTTTACTGTCACTGTCAGAAGCCATTGGAAGAAAATAATCAAAGCAGTGAGGGAAGAAGCTTGAAATAAAATTTAATGTGTTTAGACCAAATAGTGAAGCAACAGTCCCAGGTGCTGGAGAGCAATGTGAATTAGAACATTTGGCTGCAAACTTTTCACTTCTTTAAGTGCTGTTGGAGGAAGACTTTCTAACCTGCTATGGTGCTGAATATTCCATGCTCCTTCCCATTTATCCTTTCAAAAGGGCAATTGGGTCCCAGTCCCACCTTCCACATCCCCGAGCGTGCTGGGCTCAGTGGTGTATTGCAGCCTGCTGGAGCCAAGCACTGATGCTCTCAAACCTGAAACAGTGTTTGTTTGTCCTGGCATTGCAACTTTTCCTTGCAAAGAGCAGCTTCATTTCAAACAGAGGCTTGCTGTTGTTGGAATAGCATGGGAATGTTGACCAGCATGTGGGGTTTGCCTTGGTTTTGCTAGAGAAAAAGGTCCAGTGTTTTTACTTAGAGATGTCTTCACATAGCAAGTTTTCAACAACTGTAGTTTTGTGACATAGTTATCTCTGATTATGTTTGTAATTTATGAAGGAAGAAGCTGAGGAATGACAAGTTTCTAAACAAGAGGACTGTCATAGTTTTATCTTTTTGAGAATAGTCATCAAGCATGGATAGAAACAATAAGAAATACTGAATTACAAAAATAAAAAATGCAAGCTGACCATTGGTCCTAAACTGTCATCAAGTTTAGGATGCCAGATTGCATGTTAATTATCACTGCTCTACCCAAATTAAACTTGTTTTGCAAAGTTTATTTTTCTGTGAAAATAAAAAAAATCTATTCTTTCTTCAGGCACAGTATTCTTGATTGTTCCTGGAGTGTTATCATGAATCAATGTAGTAACACCTTAGCTACAAGCACTGTAGTGTTGGATAGAAATTTCATTGCTGACATTTATTAATAAGCATTTATTATGTCTTCTTTTTGGGTTCTTTTGTAGTGTTGTTACTGCTCAGTAAAGTTGTTTGGGGTTTTTTTCAACAGGAATGTATGTAGCCTGTAAGATGGAGGATAACAGATCTCTGCAAACTGGGCTAAGATGGCAAGTTGTAACTGAGATTTTTGGTGTAGTGTAGCCTCTTTTTCTGCATCTGCAAAGTGAGGGAAAGGGCAGGGGCATGAAATGTAATGTTACGAGTGTCTGAACAGTGCTTGAAAGTATTTAGAGCATCAGGATGTGTACATGGTCATGTCATGTGGTATCTAGCAAGAAGAATGAAATGCTAAATGAGCTAAATGAAACAGCAGAGAAAAACAGGGCAGCAAACACTGTCTAAGTACAGAACTTTCAATACAGATAGAATTAAATGTAAGGTTGTTACAAAGATTTCATTTGGGCAGCACCAAGTCGTTGGTTTCATTTTAGGCTGTTGTTTATCCAGCAGATTTTTAAAGTGATTTTGAAATGTTGTTGACTTAATGGAAGCCGTATCTGCATGGGAAAAAGTATCTAAGTAAATAAATGCATAACAGATGCTAAAGGATTGTTTAGGTGCATATCACACGGTTTCTTAGAAACAGGATATATTGTGAGATTAAAAAGGATTGAAATGTGTAAGCATTGGAAAGGGTGAGCTGCAGGAATCAGTGGTGTGTCTACACTATTCCCTGGCAGCCTTTCAGTGCCAGTCCCATGTGTGAAGACATGAGTGACAGAGCTGCACTGATGAAGTGTACAGACAGGGATATCATGAGTAGAAGCCTTGCTCCCACTTCAAGAAATGAAGCTTAGCGCTTCATTTGGGTGATCTGGAGCAAGTTATGTCGGCTAAAGCAGAATTTTGCTGGCATAAGCTGAATTTTGCTGGCATGTGATGTACACATGATAGGTGTGCTTTGTCTTCACAGAATCGCTAGTGCTGTTGTGTAGAGAGAATGCCCTAGAGCTACTGGGTACTCAGTGGTATGCCTGTACCTACAACATACTTTGTTATGAAGAGATTTTGATATAAGCCTCTCAAATTTTATTTTTATTGTAATGATATTTATGTGGTATTTACCTTTTCCTATCCTCACCACCATTTCCTGACAGAAAGCAACATCTGAAATTGCTTTGCTGAAGGACAAAGTCCCATCTGCTGTGCTGGAACAATGTACCTTGTAAAGAAAATGCCCCTCTGCTGCCTCCTCGTTCTCTTCCAACTAGGAAAACTGTGGCCCTGCAGTCATCCCAGGGTCTAGTTTGGGGAAATCAGAAAGCATTTTGGCTGTTGGAAGGACAGTTGGATCAGGCAGAATTGGGAGCACAAGCAGAGAGGGGGAACACCGCTGTCAGACCCTTGTCTGCTTTTCAAGATCTGTAGCGAAAGACAGAAGTGCTGGGGGGGGCACACCAGCACCAGAACACACAGCGTGTCTGGAACTCCCTGGGATCTCTGTCTCCTGTTACTCTGTGCAACTCTTACAAAACACCTTAGCAAGGCCCTGGCTCCCTGTCCATCATGACTCCACAAACAGCATCACACCTACCTCCTGCCCCTCTCTGTACTTCCCTTCCCACACAGGTATTTCCTGGGTCAGCTGGAGGAAATTTGGCAGTTTTTCCCCATGCACATGTACTCTTGTGTCCCAGGGCTTTTCTATACAGAGGGCTTCTTTCAAAGCAAAATATACTATGAGGATTTATAGTGCTATAAATTCTTGGCAAGATAGTAAACGGTTGTCCACAAATACTTCATTAACTCCACAGCTCACAGAACTACTTGTGTCCGTGTTTAGACTGAGCAGACAACACAGGTATCCACTTATTTTTTCAGGAAATGTGGCTTTTATACATGTAGGAGGATACTCATTTATACCTGTTAGTTATCTGTATATTCAATTTACCAGAAAAAAATGCAGAACTTTAGGAACATACTTTTACCTACAATGGCCATTTTTCAGAATAATGTATTTGTAGAATGATTTATTGCCTTTCTCTTCACCATCCTACTTTATATGCTTCACTGTGCTCTTTGTAAAAGTACTTCCTCCATAACTGTAAATCTGCCTGTGCATATGACTAAGTCTTCTTTGGTTTTTATTTATTATTTGTATTGCAGCAGTACTTACAGGTTTTATTTATAGAGGTATTTACCTGTATTGGTTATATGGCTATGTATAGCTTTTTTTCCTAGAATCCATGTTACTACAGTGCCTGAAAACGTGGCAATAGTTAATTTATCCTCACAATATGGAGTTAGTATGACTAAGGCATTATTATTCCATGTTTTACTGTGGGAAAACTGAGAAATAAAGAATTCACTTATGCTGATCCCTTTGTACTTCTCCATAGGAAGCTCACAAGGGCTGCCTTAGGCAGGATCCCTGTATTGACAGCCACACTACAGGCCTTTTTGGTGATTTTGAGAATGCCTCAGACATGTCCATGCTGCACATGGCATCCTTGGGAATGAGAACTGTCCAACAAGTCCTTGGATCATGCCACGGCCCCCTTTAGCCTTTGCTGTAGTTCTTTGAGCATCTGCCTCATATTTCTTCCTCATCCATGTCATGAAATGTAGGTGGAAATGATAATTCGTGAGCACAAGTAAGGACAAAAGAAAGATCCAGAGAGTCCACACAGATCTAAGGGAGAGGAAAAATAAAGACATTTTTCTGTGGGTTATGAGAGCCTTGGTCATGTTGGTCATTTCCAGAGCACCAGCATCTCGTTGGCATCAGAGACGTGCCAGGTTGTCTGTGACTGCCAAAATCATGTTTCTGGAGCCCATGGCTCCTGCTCTCACTGTGTGTTACAACTAGTGTTCAGTTGTATTTTTCTTCAGACCTGTGTTGGTCAGTGATGGCTGATGAATTTCAAGGTATTGAAGAGATTTGTTGAGGGCTTACTTGAGCTTTGTTTTATTGGTCACTGTGCTGGTTTCTGGATGTCTGTCCTGGAGGAACAGAGCAATGATTGCTCTGTGTGGGTAACAGTTCCTATTGATGTCCCATAAATTGTTCTGGTTTTTTATGGTTTCCTCAAATGTGAAACAAAGGCTGGGTTTCCTGCTGGGGCCTTATTAGGGCTCTGAGCTTTCTGCTTTTGCTGGTCTGTGAGAGCAACCTAGTGTGGTAACAGTGTTCTGTTCAAAATAACAACAGAGGAGAAAACTCCACAGAAAGCCAGTGATGTGGAGATTTTGAACAGGTGAGTACTGACCATGCCATCATGGGCACGGTTTCATATGCCAGAGTTGTTGTAAACAGAGGAATTCTGAAGTATGATCCTATTAGAGTGTACCTTCAGGAGATATGTGAAAATGGAGGAGAGGTGACAAATTAAATTATGTCCTGGTTTAGGGCAAATTTGGGAGAAAAACCTCCAAAGGGGTTCCTCTAGAATGCAGATTCAAGCAGCCCCCCGCCCAAGTGGTTCGGGAAAAGATTTCCTTGGAGAAAAGTGGGAAAAAACTGTTTATTTAACAGGCAAAGCATTCACAAAAAAAATGAACACTATTAAACAATAAAACCTCTTTCTGCTCCAAAGAGATGACAAACTCAGAAAGTCCCTCGGTGGGCTGTAGCTCAGCTCACTCAGTCTCTGGTCAGTCCCTCCAGTGATGGAAATGCCACGGCCCAGGCCCGGCCCGGTGGCCACAGGTGGAGCTGCCGCTGCTCTGCTGGGTGTGCAGTGCAGAGCAGGTTTGAACAGGTCCAAGAAAAAGAAAAACCACAGCCCAGGGAGCTTCTCTGCCTCAGCTGGCTAAAAACTAACTAAAGGCAAAGGAGAGCCCTGTCCTGCTGTCTGTCCATGCTGCAGACAGCACAGTCCAGGAGCAGAATGTGGAGGAGCAAGTGCAGTTCCTGAAAACAAACTCCACACTTCTTCTCTCCCCTCTTTGCTCTCAGAACCTGTCTTAAAGGTGCTAAACTTATTTCTGGGCTAAACAGATGAATGGGGATACAATTCAGCAGCATAAAGTCACCCCAGGGCAGAATAATAATAAAGAAAAATACTCAGAGAGTAGGAACTCCAAGGATTTACCACTCCACTCACCATCCAGTAATCAATTCTTGCCACTGGGGCTTAAGTTTTAATTCCACCATTAGAATGTTGTAAAGAACATGGTAATTTTAGGAAGTTATAGAGTGTGTGTGACAGATTCTGCTTGTATCTGCACCCTCTTAGTTGCAGGTTTATTAAGGGAGGTTCATTAATTTACTCCATATTTAAAAATGGGTATCTAACAGCAGGATTTGGCCTTACTACTCTGATATATACAGCATAAAAGCACTTTAAAATTTGTATTTCTTGCTAAATAGCATAAAATTACATCCTTTCAGGTTAATTAAACCATTTCTCAATGCTGGTTGCTGTTGATGGTATATTTAAATGTCAGATTCACAATAAGCACTTATGCTTCCTGATGATAAATGGTTTCCTTTTAAATATCCCGTATGTGCCAATGCATCTAAAGCATGTGAATTTCTTCTCTGCTCAATCTGCATTCCTATTTGGTCTACATTAGGGTTTAGACACCCAAAGACTGAATAAAGACTGAAAATACTAAATTCAGGAACTGAATAAAACCTCATCAGGCCCTATATGGTATTCCTTACACCAAAAATTTCCAGTGAAGGCAGCAGAATATTCAGCAGGAAAGGGTAAGTAAAAGTGGACTCACACTGACTGTCAAATACTTTGTTGTAAAATTCTAAGAGCAACTTTTCCAAATTTGTTTCTGTGGGAACTGGCAAACAAACACCCTGCTGGAAGAAAAAGAATGACCAGGGAATGGAGCGTTGCACTGCAATAGGGTCAATGAGGAATGATGGCGGGATGGGTTCTTGTTTGGGGATCCAAATGATTTATTGAAGAACAGGATACAACTTTGAACCCAGTCCAGGGACAAGAACCCAGATGCCCTGAGGGTCCAGGATTATATATGGGATAAGAGGGGGTGGTTCAGAGGATCAGGGTCCAATGGGAGTAGGGCAAAATGGTGTGGTTAAAAACAGGGAGAGCCTTTGGGGATTGACTAGGCAGGCAATGTGACAAATCAGGGCCAATGGGGATTCAGGGAAGGGAGAGCAGTCTAGGAGACATACAAAAATGGAAATAGGGGCTGAACAGGGGGCATGGCCAAAGGGCCAATGGGACAACACAACTCACAGGGAATTAACATATGAATGCAGAGGCTTGTGGGAAAAAGGCTTTTCTCACCCTAACCTTGGGGTGTATTACTTATTGTAACCTCTCCAAGGTGGGGGGGATGATTTCCCTTTACTTTACTCCCTCCACAAGGGAGTAATTTTGAGTCTCAGTTTCTGGAGACCAGACCATGGTTGTTGTCTGTAGCATTTGTGTCACTGAACATCCCATCTGCAGATCCATGTGCCAGTGGGGTGTAGGAATGGACATGCTGCCTAAGTATTTATGGAATGGATTTTCTTCCTGTGAGTGTCTGAGAAGTGTCTCTACTGAGGAACACAAGCAGAAGGAGATTAACTGAAAACTACTTTAGTTTTGTCAGTGGTTCCTGGTCCTGCAGAAGAATGATGAAGCTGTCAGCACATTTGTATGTCCTTATAACCAGAAGTACTTCATTGTCCTGTCTATAGAGAACCAAACAGAAGAGACCAGGTTAAAGGAGGGAAATTAAATTGCTCCAATTTCATGCCTTTTCTTGGGAGCAATTATAACTGCCTATAAAATAAAGTCTTAAAATTTAGGAAGATAAAAATGTAGAAACATGGGCATCAGGGGAGGGGGGTTTTCTGCCCTTCTGCCCTGCTCAGGTGAGATCTCACCTGCAGAGCTGCCTCCAGCACAGGAAGGACATGGAGCTGCTGGAGCAAGTCCAGAGGAGGCACCAAGATGATCAGAGGAATGTAGCAGCTCTGCTGTGATGAAACCCAAGGAGAATTCAGATTGCTCAGCCTGGAGAAGAGAAGCTTTGCAGGGACTTAATTGTCTGAAGGACCCAACAAGGAAGGTGAAGACAGAGTTTGGGCAGGGGTCTGGAGTGACAGGACAAGGGAGAATGGCTTCAAACTGACAGAGGGCAGGGTTGGATGAGATATTGGGAAGAAATTTTTCCCTGTAAGGGTGGGTGAGGCACTGGCTCAGGTTGCCCAGAAGAGCTCTGGCTGCAGTATCCCTGGAAGTGTCCAAGGCCAGGTTGGATAGGGCTGGGAGCAACATGGTCTTGTGGAAGATGTCCCTGCCCATGGCAGGGGTAGGATGGGATGAGCTTTAAAGGTCTTTTCCAACCCAAGCCTTTCTGGAATTCTGTGATTCTGTGAATATATAGGCAGTCCCCTTATGGAAGTTTCTGTGATATTTTCATACATCCTTATATGTTATCAATACAAACAAAATTCTGAGTCCCTTATTCTAATGCTGAGAGTTTTTAGCACATGATTGTTTTGACATTAATCAGAGTAGCTCCCATGGAGAGCTTTGATTCACTTCAGAAATGCAAAGAATGCTCTAAAAATGATAATACACTGTAGCTATTTCATTGTAATTGGAAGCTGTCTGTGCTTCACAGAAATTATCAGTCAAGCATTCCTGAAAATGTCAGAATTTTCAAGTTAGTTCTATTTAAAATGGGGGAACAAGAATGTGAGGGGATGGATAGAAAATTTGAGGGCTGTGTGATTCAAACTTGAAGTGCAGTTTATAATAGTGAAAGATAATCAGCTTTGGGGCTGGAGAAATAATCTCCTAGGTATTTTTCTAAATTATGAGATGCATAAACAGGTCTACTTATTCTACATGTGCTGTTACTTTAATAAAAGGCACCACTTTAGGAAATCAAAGGCTTTGGAATGTTGCTAAACATCTTAGTTCCATGTATTGTTTACAGGTGAGATTTTCTCATTATCTTCAGAGTTTGTGGGATAGTTGAATAATTTGCAGGAATCTGATACCAGACTGCGATCTCTGTATTTATCCTCTTTCAATGGTCATATTGCAAATACAGGCATGATAAGATCTGCTATTGGTTTTCTAACTGTATCAGGATTTGACTGTGAGATTAGTCTGCTGCTTATCTCACAATGCTGCAATCTCACATTTGTGTCTATATTGAAACTGATTGGAAAAATGTATCAGGAAATACTGATCTTCAATTATTTTATGTATAAATGTGGAGGGGTTGGTAAGAGAGATGGGCAAGAGAGTAGATGCTGTAAACACAGTGCTGATGGATACTCAAGTAGTAAATAGAACTATCTTAGAAGTAATTCCTGACAGTAATAAAGGCAGCAATTTTATTCCATCTGTGGATAATAAACTTGTTTCACATTGCAATATAAGTGGTGTTTATGTTATATTAATATTTATGAATACTTATTGATGCTAGGGTTTAGTTGTTCTCTTTTCCTCACATCACAGCCATTTCATAAAAATTCAAGTTAAATTGCTACACAATAAGCAATTAAAAGTGTTTGTGTGTGTGAGAGAGAAGAAAGTAATCTGTGTGTGGAGATATTCCTATAGAGAAGGACAGATCCTCCCTGACTAGGAATCTAAAGAGTTGTGCTCAGAGTGATGGAGCTCTGTTTGCACTAGATAAAAGATTTGGTTCTTTGAATGCATATTTCAACCCACAGGCACTGTTTTGCTGTTCATATGCTGTTTGCATGGGTTTCCTGCCTTTTTGTGCCTACAAACACACAATGGGGTGTTTGTATATCCCTTCCTTTGACTGTGGGCAGTGCCTCTTCAGGTGTCGCCCTGTTCTTCTGAGTTCTCCTAAGCCTTCTGATGTTTACATTCTTGTAGTGAACTTTCTCATGCACGTTTCTGTAAGTAGTTATTGTTTTACATGCTTTTCTGGAGGAGGAGAAATGTGATGGACTGTTGGTTTGTCCAGTGTCATTGGAGAGGTGGCAATGTCATCCTCCAATCCACTGTCACTTTTGAAAATCTATGCATGTTAGAGTCAGAATTAAACTTCCCTTCTTTTTACCTTGGAATTTCCAGCATCCATGTTGTTTTATTTTGTGTCCTATAGTGACATTCAGGAATGAGACTGTGCACTATGTAAAATGGCTTTTTTGTGTGACATGTGAAGGATTGCCAACTTGGAGGATAATGTGAGTCAGAAAGTGCCTGATCCAAATTTAACCAAATTTGTTCATCTCTAAATTTAGAGAATAGCTGAATGGCAAGACAGATATATTTCAGTTTCCATCAGTGACAAGGACAGAGCGTTGGCGGATGCCTGTTAAAAGCTATAGCGTGTGGTTTTGATACTCATATATGTGTGTATGGGTGGGAAAAGGCTAGTTACTTTTACTTATCATGAGCCTGTTTCTTCTTTGGCTGCTTTTAAATCACTCTTGGGCTTGATGTTTCTTCTGTGCAGATAATTCTTGTGCAGACGGTACGCTGTGGTCTTGAGTCATGTTTTTGCCCTGTTGAGTAGAAAGACTTGCATTGGAATTGGATTTTTATCATTATGAAAACTGAAATATAGACCCTTTTAAAATAAGGCAGGCACCAGGCAAGGTAAGACAAACCAGAATTCTTTTTGTTGATCTTACAGTCAGGTTTCAATATCAATGATTTCAGAAAACTATTTCAAGTTTATCCTCTATTTGAGCATAACTTTGAGTTAACAAGTATATAATTCATGTCTTCAACAGGATTAATCATATCCATGTATCAGTTCCCATTTACCTGCTTTTCTGTGCTGGGGTCTTTTTGACTGTTCTAATTCTTTGGCCAAATATTGTCCTTAGAGATTTGACCAGCTAAGGCAAGACCATCCCCACTGCTTTTGTGCAAGGCATTTTGTTAATGGGTATGACTGTATGTTTGGGGGGTTTTCTCCATGAGATCTTTATTATAGACCTTTGTTTAGCCTCTTTTTCTTGTTTTATTTTATTACAACCCCAGTTCAGTGACTTGTGTCATCAAATTTGCACACATAGGATATTACAAAAAATTTGATTGTTGCATCCCTCACTGAATCAAACAATGAGACTGGCTGGATTGGAGATGTGTTCATTTTTATTTGCAGGATCACTGCAATAGCAGTGACTGAATAGGTAATACCAGAATGTGAATGACAGCTTTGATAGGATTAAAGCAACACTGTGCTTCCAGTAGTTTGCTGAACTGGTAATGATGATTTAAGGGTTTTACCTTAAATATTTACTATCCTTCTGGGTGTGAAATAAACCCACAAGTCAGTATTGTTTAATTTAATATAATATTAATTTTTCTTTGAATAATATTTTAGTACACTAAGATATTTTTTAAAGAAGGATATTGTAGCCAAGTAGTAATAGGAATACTGTAGCAATTTGACAGAGATGCTATGATTTTAGAAGACTGTGTATGGTAATTAGTTAGCATTTGCTCTAATGAAACCCCACAACCCAATTTGCTGTTTTCATGGTTTTTTTAGGGTGAAGCATTACTATATTCATTTTCCCTCACACTTGACTTTTCAAAATACAAGCCAATCCTCTATATTCTGTCGACATGTAATTTTTAACCTTTCCTGTAACATGGGAAATTAGATATTGCATTTGTTATTATTGCTAGAAAAGGAAAAGCCCAACCTCCCTAATAAGTATGAGAAGATAAAACGCTTCAGGTTTCTGCTATATTTGTGGTTTTAAGTGGGTTTCAAAGCCAGAGTAAGTGGCTTTGAACCATCACTATGATGGCTCAGAATTGTTGAGTCTTGAGGAATGTGAGCTCTAGCTCTCATTCTTCTAGCCTGAATCCAGAAATTGGTTTTGAATTTAGAAGTTATTACATAGAACCAGAATTAATTTATATCTTGGTATATCATGATGTGTTTACACTTCAGTAAGTTTAAGTTTATAAGTCTTAATAACATAATATTTCTCAGCAAATTCTATGAGCATTGTCAAATGTGTGAATTTGGAACATCTCCACTGAAGTCAGGTCTAGAGAAGCTTTATCTGTACCAGAAAAATTAATCTACAAGATACATCACTAGCATGTCTTTCACTATTTTCCTAATAACAGTACAATAGGCTTGGCAAGCTATTAGTGATTTTTGTTGTTGTTATTATTACTATTATATTTTCTTTTAAAAGGGATGTTTAATAAAAAAGAAAACCCACCAGCTTTCTGACATGTTCATCCTAATTTTTACATTTTTTCAATTTGCAGTATGAGGGTGTAGAGTGTACAGAACTTTCATATCTGCATGCAGAAGATAATTGAGTAGCTTCCCTTATCAACATTCAGATTACCAATGGCACGGTATAAATAACTGTGTTTGAGTAAGAGCCATTCAGTCTAAAAAAATATTAGCCATTTCATGCTGTGAGAGTTCCATTTGTAGCTTCCTGGCAATTATTTTGCATTTAGGATGTCTTTTTAAGAAATAAGAAAGATGGAGTGAAACTTTTTACAGGGTCATATAGTCACAAGACAAGGGAGAATGGCTTCAAACTGACAGAGGGCAGAGTTGGATGGGATATGGGGAAGAAATTCTTCCCTGTGAGGGTGGTGAGGCACTGGCCCATGTTTCCCAGAGAAGCTGTGGATGCCCTATCCCCAGAAGTGTCCAACCCCAGGTTGGGGCTGGGAGCAATATGGTCTGGTAGAAGGTGTCCCTGCCAATGGCAGGGAGTGGAATAGGATAATCAGTAAGGTCCCTTCCAATCCAAGCCATTCTATGATTCCATGATCATTTCAAGGACTGAAAGCAAANATGATTCCATGATTGTCCAACTAAAAAAAAAAAAAAAATCCTTTGTTTTACCTGTGGGAATGACGTGGTTGAAGTCCTGATCTTTTCAATGGTATCCCTATGGATACACACTCAGCCTTTCATTGTGCTAAGACTCATAAAGGTCATGGGGCTCTGCCTCCATGAAGACTTTATTGTTGTACCATCTGATTTGCACAGTAGGCAAGCTCAAAACACAACATGTTTTCTCTCTCTGTCTTTTATTTCTA
>VYZP01014468.1:0-10005 GCA_013400635.1 Hypocryptadius cinnamomeus | reverse complement strand
AAGCCAGGATGAAATAGTTTGACACTATTTCTACCTGACCTCCTTTGCTAATCTGTAATAACTTCAGGTTGGTTACTTTAAGGCCATGCATTTGCTTCTTCCTGGTGATCTCTGTTTGCACAGATTATTTCACAACAGAAGAAACTTTCTCCTCATTTATGCAGCATATCCTACTAAACACACTTGATTCATGTTTGCTGCTATTACAAATCATACAATAATGATAATAAATGGGGCCAGACAACTGCTCCAAAGAATTTTTTAAGATGCAATGATCATAAAGTTCTGATCAGGGAGGATTGTAAGGACACTGAATTAGCCATTTCATTGAGTTCCCTTTCCTCTCCAGGTTTCTTTGTCCCTCATAGCTTTTCACCTCTTTCTAAGATGTTTCCATTTCACTGCAACAGTCTTAGGTGTTCTGCCATTTAGCCTATGCTCTGGGTTAGAAGGCATACAGCAGCAGCAGCCTGACTTCCTTCTCCTTGCACAGCACAAGTAGCAATAGTGGTGTTTTTGTCTAACAACTGAGAGCAATGGGTAACGTCAAGGTTAAACCTCAGGATTAGAATGCATATACTTGAATGAATTAATATAAATGGATTTTTAAAAGCCAAATAAATATATGTCCATGCATTCCTTTATGTGAGCTCACTAAAAAAAATGCTGTAGACAGCTGTACACACAGCTATATAATCAACATTCTGTACTAGTATAAGAATAAAAAAGAAATATCCAAATTTTGTTGATTGATTTAGTATTACATTTTTTTGGCAAATACATTACTTCTTAGACATCTTTGATGCCTGGTCTCTTCTCAACTTGAATTCATGCCTTCCTGCTATAGATGCTGCATTATTTCACTGAATAACCCATGGGTACCAACATTTCTCAGGACTGGTTTCTGTAGAATTTGATAAGCCTCAACATTTAAGAATCTCAGTGCTGAAGTGGCACAAGAGCACAAGGACCATTTTTAGACCACCTCAGAGCACCATCTTCTGTTTTGGTTTGTTGGGGGGGCAGTCTTTATTTATTTATCATGTTTTTAGTTTGCAGAGTTCTTTATGTGAAAAATGAAGACCCTAGCATTGTGTTTTAACTGAAGATATAGTCACATCTTCTCTTAATATGAGGCATAAATTACCATTTTCCTTGTAAGCAAGTAATATTTACGAGATTAAACATTTGATCTCTTTCCAAATGATATCATTCCTTTGCTTTTCTTTATTACTCTCTATGGCAGATTCCATTACACATCTCATCCTATTACTGCTTCATAGCCTTCATGCTGTTTAATCTTTACCTATTTACTCTGCTTTTCATAATAATTTCCTGCTCTTATAATTTAATTCACTGTTCCATTCTTCATTTGCTTTCATATATTTCTATTTTGTTTTCTATTTTTAAACTTATTTAACACGTCTTTTTTTTGTCTTCATCTCATTTTATATCTTGCCATTGTCACTCAAACACATCTTAATTTTCCATCAGTCATGCATTAGGTACCAGGAATGCATTTCTGATTTCTTCAGCTGTTTTGTGAAATTCTATGACTTTTTTTTTGTGGGGGGAGCAGTTCTCTAACAAGAACTGATATTTCAGCAACAAGTGCTGAAGATGTTAGTTTAGCATATAAGAATCGGTGGATTGATTTTATCCAATCCTTTCCATGTGTGGATCCAAGTTAACATTACTACTACCAATTTATTTTCAGATTCAGGAACATAGTGAAAATGGTCAGGAAAAGACATTCTTCTACAATCACAAACAGGAGATGCTTGATAAAAATATTGGTGTCATCACTATGTATTCCCATACAACAATCTACAGAAAAGACTGAAAGCTACAAGGAAAGAGCAGGAAATGTAGGGATTCTTTCTTTTCCAGGAGCCCTTCAAAAGTAGGCATTCTTACATAAACATCACAGGGCTTTTGGGGTGCTGGTCGATACCTTAGCTACAAAAAGAAATAGGAAATACCAGACATGCTTCCCCCAAAAACCTCCAAAAATACCTTTCCATTTCTACCTGAGTTTAGAAAGTTATTTCCTATCTGCAGATTTGCTGATCATTTTATCACTGAATGTTAGTGACTGCAGAACTCTTTCGTGATAATGCGTCTTTCAAAGTTCATGTAGATAGAACCAAGGGTAAATTGGGGTATATGCCATCTTCTCACTTATTCAGTTAAATAAATATATTCTTTGAAAAATTTACTGTATAATGCTCACTTTGTTTATCTTATTCAATTACTATTCAGTCACCACTGAAAAACACGACCATCATTTGAATTTTTGGTATCAGAACCTGGTCTTATAATTCTTCAAGGAGACAAAGGCAATTTTTAAACTTATTATTTAATTTTGTATTTGAATTATAATGAGATGACTTGCTTTTTTTTTCCTTGCACTGTAAAAGGACTTTTTTAAATTAAGAAAATAATAACTTGTTTATAACTTTTTTAGTGTAAGACACCTCTAAACATGCCACAAGTGACACCAAAAGTCCTTGAGGAATATATATTAAATTGGACTTACTGTACTAGAATGGCTTTGTTCTTGTTTAGCTTTGTACAGCCTGCAGCTGATGTTTTCTTTTACAATAAGCTTTGGGTTTCTCCAAAGGTCAAGAATAAACTTGCTTTTGAATGGAAGAAACGAGAATGACATTTCGTTGTCCATAACTTACAAATTCACTTCCTTACTTCTACTTTTTATAAAAAGAGTTGGCGTACTATTCGTATGAGCACTTTCAAGCTGTAATCACCAGTAAGGTTTATTGCCCTTGACTTGTTTTCAGCAGAGGTGCATGGAATTCTTTTTATTTTCTTTTTTCCATATACAATGACAGTTATACTGTATCGGGAGGAAGGTACAGCAGGAAAATATTAATTTTTTAGGCATGTTTTTCATTCAGTAACAAGCACAATTTCTGATGAATAGGGGAATGATCTGACACTGACCTGGTGTCTAAATCTTCCAGTCATACAATATTACAAGCAATGTATTAGAAAACTATGAAATTTTTAAAAAAATTAGTCAGGGAGGAATAAACATTTTGAGATTGGCTTTAGTTTACTGGTTAGGCTGATCATGAATGTGAGGAGCCCATATTCATGGTTACCTGAACAGAAAGGATAGGGTTTTTAACATATCTTGGAGGTGAACACTGAAAGAATAAAGATGCAATAGTTTCAATTTTTTGCATGTTTTAACAATGCAAATTGAGAATAAACATGAGAAAAAATACTTCACAACAAGAGTGGTCAAACACTGGGATAACTTGCTCAGAGAGGCTGTGGATACTGCACACTACAGCTTTTTCACTGCCTCAAGTCCTGAACAACCTTTGAAGTTAGTTCTACTAAGCAGAATCTTGGACTAGATGACCTTGAGGGTTCCCCACCAGCCTAAACTATTATATGAATCTTGTACTAACCTTTAGAGCCCATAAACAGACTATGAGAAATCCAAATTCAAATTAATGTTCTTTCCATGTTAAAGGAGAGATCCCATATCCAATTGAATGCCAAGTCTACAAAGTACTTAAAGTCAATTTCTTCATTTCTCGACCCTACATTACCCAAGCTGTTATTGGTTGAATAAATGGAGCAGAAATTTTGTTGGGAACATTTGTTAATTGGGTCCTTTCTGCACCTAATTCCTTTTCAGTCAGTTGTTTTCTCCAGATACTTCATTTTCTTGCACTATCTATCAAGTCAGAGAACCTAAGTTGATACAAGAAACGCCAGCCTGAGTCCAACCTCTGCTTGCAAATGGTAGCCCCACAAAATTCCTTGGGATCATCTGGTGGCCCATGTTTGCCACACCAGGTTCTCATTTCTCAGAAATTCTCTCATTTTATCTGTTTATTTTCACTTGAAGCTCCGTGTCAGGGAGAAAAAAACTGAGACACTATTAATTTTCCATCTGTGCTCCTAGTGAGTGTGTTCCACCATTACTTGGAAAGAATGGCAACCGGCGTGCATTTGTGCCATTAGAAACAATTATTTCATTCTGTGTGATGTACATGGCTGTGATTTTTAGGGCAGCATCATGCTTTTAGTTTTCTAGCATTGAGGTTGCATGAAGAATCAGAGGTGGAATTCCAGGTTGCTTTTTTTTTAGAATGGAAGACTACTTGGTTTACTTTCACTCTGAAGTAGTTGAGTGCAAGGTAGGTGGAGGTGAATGCATCTTTCCAGATGGTGTAAAAAGACAGAATAACTGTGTTTGCCTGGACTCCTAGATGTCTGGAGCTGGCCCTGCTCTACTCTGCAAGTAAGTACCCCACCTCATATACCCAAAGTTTTGTCAGGTCTCATTAACACAAGCACAGGTCACCCAAATTCTCTCTCAGTTTTGGGGCCAGAGCTGACTTTCCACTACCCAGGTCCACTGGTGTGCACAGCACAGCTGTCTGTCTGTCTGTCTGTCTGTGAGCAGCCACAGCACTACTGTTCCCCTGCAGGATAGGTGCATGGAGTGCCAAAGCACAGGCAGGAGACTGCTTTCCCTAGGCAGGGTCTCTCTTCCCAGAGCTGAGAGAGATGAAGGTCTCAGTAACCAAGAGCTGATCTTTCCTGTAGAGGTGAACCATTTGTTACCAAAAGAGTCTGTTGGGTGCAGTCTAAGGGGTCACAGTGATCAGGTACATCTACCCATGGACTGCGTCAGTGCCACCCTTATTCATACAGGTACTGCCATTATTTGGAGAACTGCAAGGGTGTGTGAGAAAAGCCAGTCTAGTCCAATGGTGCAGTAATAGAAATTCAGATAATTTATCATTCTTCTGTCTTGTGACACTGCCCTCTCCTCGAGCTGTTGCTGGTAGAGTTAGCAGGTGGGGAGAGGAAATAGACTGCCTGCTTTTCCCTAGGCTGATTTATGTCTGTTCACGGTAAACAAGACAGTATATATAATAGATGTGGGCTTTAATTAGACTGTTGTAAAATATGCAATTACAGACACTAAGATCCCTTTCATGTCTGAACATATAAATGATTTCAGGATTGTTGATGAAACTTCGTTAGGGAGTTAGCTGGTTTCCAAAATCTGCATTTATATGCTGGTTTTTTCCATAATCAAGAATGCCTTCAAGTACATTCTATAAAAGTTTGCTTATTACAAAGATCTGGACAATAGAGGTGATGATTTTGTTTATGTTTTAGGCTTTTAAAAATTAGTAATTTCTGGGAGGCAATAAAAAAGCAAAATTTTCTTTGTCATATGTATGATGTAGGCTTTTTTTTTCAGTGTGTGGGCCCAGTGAATTACATTATATGCTAGAGATACCATTGAAATTATAAGAACAATTTGCTCATACTCCATGCAACCATGTAGTTGACTTGCTTTTGATAAGCGAAACAAAAATACTTCCTGTGTCTGTGATCTGTTAGCAAACTGCATGTCTTTGTTGTGTGGAATTCAAATGGCTTTATATTCCTATTAGTCTTTGAACTCATGCTTCACTTCAGCTGTTACTTAGATTTTGTAGCCAAAATAGATGTTTTGCACATAAGGAAGGTGATGAAAAAATATTTGCTGTAAGCCAAGAAGAAAATTAACTTGTTCTACATGAAGCAACTAAGTAAATGATCTTTTCCTCTTAACTCCACTTACCAGTTTTTATACTTTTTTCCTTCCTTTCCAAATCACTGTACGAAAGCCAGTGCAGAAAATGAGAGCAGAGTTAAAGATGTGACTGATTTTGTAGATAGCCCTTGTATAGCTGTGAGGAAAGGCCTATAGCTCAGGAAGAGTTCTGTCTCTCCCCCGGCACACGGAGCTCAGGCTTGCTCTGTTTGCAGCCGTAATGCGGTGCTGGCTCAGGGGCACCCAGCCTGTAAAGCCCCCAGTGCCCTGCTCCTGTAGCACCGGGGTTACACCTGAGTGTAGTACTTCACTGATCTGACTATGTCACTTAATTAGAGAGGACAGTACCAAAACAAACACTGAATTTCTGAGCTGTGTGATTCATGACAAATGTAGCCAGTGTTTCGTTCATCAGCAACCAGGGTTTGTTTCTGTCCTTTATGCGCAGCTGCTCTGAGCTGCAGAAGCACCTGAAGGGGGACTGGTAAATCCTACAGCACTCAAACTGACCTCGTGTGACCACCCACATCTCTGCAGCACATTTTTCAATACTTTCACAGGCTCGAGAAAACTAATTTGCAGTGAATATGACTAGCTTGGGCTTTTGGGGGTGGCTTGATAAATTCTGCACAATGGAGAAGAAATGAACCTTTTTCTGTGTGTGGTGTGGCCTGGGAGCACAGTGGTACCTGTGTTACACCACACCTGCCCTGAGAAGCCCAGATGACCCAGACTGGCTCTGCACAGAGCCAGCTCTGAGTCTTCCTATCCAGGATTAATCCATCTGGATTTGATTATAAATGGTTAATCCCCTTGGATAAACCACAGATGATGTGGACTGACTAAGCCCCTGCTGCATAAGAAATATTATTATTCATTGACTCTAATAGCAGCTCGTGTGATCTAAAATAGAATAGTCTGTTTTGCCAGGAAAATAAACAACTAAAAAATGGAATTGGGTTTTTATCTCAACCGTAGATTACATCTAGAAGGATTTTTAAAAGTGGATTTTAAAAGATTAATTTAAAATAATCCCTACAGTTTGATGGGATTTAAAATTGTATTAATTTATTTCAAAAATGTATTTGAAGTCCTTTTAAAAAGTAATTTTTTTAATTTTTCTGTTGCATAAAAACTTACCTTCCAATTTGTATCATACGATTGCCAAATGTTAGTTGATAGTTTTTTAATTTTTACTTTAGTTAATATTGATTCATAATGCTGTGCCATTAACTTCAGTCCTATATCTAAACATGCATGAATTATGACAAAAACCTGAAAATATCAGATTTTGACCTGAGCCTTAGTGTTTTCTGTCTGATGGAATTAGAAACCCGTCCTCCAAATACTTCTTTTATATCACTTTTTAAAGAGACAGAACTCAAGAAGAAATACTTTTAAATAAGTAAAACACTGGGGAGAAACATGTTTCTATTGGTTTAGTATTTCTTTTGTTACTGAAGGAAAGGTAGTGAAAATGTTTTTATGGTGTTATTTGGTGATTGCCCTCTTTGTGAGGTTAGAAATGTTCATAAAACACATTTAAAAGTTGCTGGAAGTTGGAATAAAGTGCAGGAAAAAATATGCTGTGGGTCGTCTAAAACCAGATTTCTTGAAGTATTTCTTCCAAATGGGTTAAATGAGCCTTCCTTGCACTCATGAATGTCTTCTTTCTGATTCCTACTAGGACTATAAATTTAATTTTTCCCTCTGATTTCATAATGAAGTGAGAGGTATGGATCATTGAATAGACATAAAGCTTGTAAGTATGTGGAATTTAGGTCTGGGATAGCTAACAGTGTGGGGAGAGGTGACTCGTGTGGATGCCACAAGGGTGTTTACGTTACAGTGTTCTGTGTTCCCTGTATGGTAAAGAGGTCACCTCAGTTCCAAGACATTTTCCTTCCTTCCCCCCTTCCTTCTGTCCTCTTTTTCTTTCTGGAAAAAGGAAAATACTTTTCTGTGAAGGGTCATAAATATAATTGGGAAGCAAGCTATTAGACAGGAAATTACATCTAATTTTTTTTCTGGATGAACTCATCCATGGTGAGAAGAATAAGAAAACAACCCTTTGTACAGATTTTTGCTGAGAAAATAAAGAAGCATGTGGATAATTCTTCATGAAAACACGCTTGGGTGATCCAGAGTATCAAACTTGGCAGAATAATGAGATAACGTGTTTTAGACTCTTTACATTTTTTCCAGCTGAGAAGAGTAACAATACCATACAGAGGTAATTTCATAATCAGTTCAGGAAAGGTGATGGAGTCCTAGGCTGCCAGGCAATTATTTTTTACTGAAGAGCGAGAGAATTGCTCTGTCATGATGTTTACAACAACTTACAGGCCAACTAGATTGTTCAGTAATTTAAATTCCACTCACATAGGCAGAAAACAGTCTATCTAATTTGAAGTTATTTCAAATATGCTCTCTAATCTCATGTATTTTTATAGGAATTTATTGTTTTCTAATGGCACCTCTATAAGCAGATGCCTCCATGCCATTAATATGGTTTTGTGTTCACAGCAGTTATACTCCTGTAAGACCCATTGCTTTTAGCAAGGTATTTCAGTTTTTATGTAAACATCCTAATAAAATGGGAATAGTTCATAGTTCCTAAGGATCTTTCCCTGTTATAAAATTACACCAGAAACACAACAAAAACCCCAAAATTACTTACCGCAGAGCAACCTCTCCTTCCCTACCCATCACACAACCACTTCCTTAGTTTCCAGTCATGGAAAAAGGATCATGGAGGGAGAAAACTACACCTAGCTATGCTCACAGCCCTGTTGATTTTGTGTGATGATGGAAGCCCTCTGTCTGGGCACCAGATTGCACTTCCTGTGCTGCAGGGAAGGGTGAGGAGGTGCAGCACTCCTGGCACCGGGCAATGGGTGAGTATTTTGCAGTACAAGACTTGTACAGCTGGCAAATTTATTATGGTTTTCAGCTATCATACTTGAACTTTTAACACTTGGTACTATTTATCATGAACTCTGTCATTATTAGCATCTTGCTGCCTGCCACCTGCTAAAGATCCTAAGTAACTGCCAATGTTTCTTTGGTTCTCTGTGCTTTCATAAGGCTTCCTTTCATTTTTTTCCACCTTTCTCAATTTGCTTTAGAATATTTAATTGCTAATTTTAATATTTTACTTCTTCTCAATTCATGATGAATGCTTATTGTATTTCTAACATCTTTGTACTGAATGAGAAGAGCTTGGGCTACACTTATCCCTTTGTGGTGGGGGAATTATGATTGATTAGATGAGGCCTGCAATATCCCAAAGTAAGTAGCTTGTATTGAGATTCACATACATTTTTCTATTTACATTTTCCCATTGAAGTTGCTCCCAACATTTCCTAGTCTTGAGGAAACAAATTTTTTTGCATAACTATATGAAAGTGTTGTCTGTTTCTCTGGACTACAATCAACTCCAAATTGCTGGTATCCTGGCAAACATTTACCCTTGGATTAGTAGGGGAGTGATATAGAAATATTCCATGCTGTTGGACATTATCTCTATCTCATAGGAGCTCCAATAATATTTTACTTTGGCTTCTGTGAGATGCCTACTAATGTCTCATAAGTCTCCCCACATTTGAAACTTTCCACAGGGTTTGTGTGCCTTTGAGGTAAGCATTTCTCTCCAGTGTGAAGCTAACTCCAAGAGACCTGGCCATGCCAGTTTTCCTCCTGCTGGTTACTGGTTAGCCCTCTGATCAGGCTTGTTAGAGATTGCCATGAAGCAGTTTAGATTTCTTGGAACCTGCAGATAACTGATGTCCTTCTTTCTCCTCCCTTTCCCCTGAACCACAGAGGTGTCCCCCACTTTTGCCCACTCTCCATCCAGTGATTTTAGCCATCACATTACTAGGCCAATGGACTTTATAGGGCATCATTGTACCAAGGGGATTTTTAGTGCTGCTCAGGGTGGTGACTCATCACAAAGTCGTATAACCAGGTTGCTTTCTGAAATTACTTCATTCTTTGAAGGGGTTTGAGTTAATGCTTCTCTGTTGTGCTAGACTACAGGGCATCCTTCCACGCTCTATGTACAACAAATGTCTACTAGAGGCATTATTATTTTTGTCAGTTAACTTAATTGCATTTATGGACTAAATCTTCTGTTTGTTGCTCCCATTTATTCAGAGAGCTCATCATAGTATAGTGGGTAAGTACATTTTGTGCTTACACCCTCCCTTCAGAAATAACCTTTAACTGAGGCACTTACATCATGTAATGTAATGTAGTCTTTGTGTAACAGCTCTGTGTCAGACCTTGTGGCCTCTGGTGCACCATATTTAGAGATTTCAGAACAAGTGCCCATATTTGAATTTTAGAAGTCCTCTGGGAACACAGGTAATCTGAAGCCCAGAGCTAGTAGTTTATTAGCAATGTTATTT
>VYZP01014466.1:0-12792 GCA_013400635.1 Hypocryptadius cinnamomeus | reverse complement strand
ATCTCAGGCTATAATATAGAATAAGAGTGTTTAAGGGCATGTGGTATAAATTATTTTTTTGAAAAAATATTAGTTGCAACTATTCCATCATGTTCTGGTGGTTATGAATTTGTCTTTTATTTAAAGTTTGCAGATAATTCCATAGAGAACTTACCTGCCCTTCTGAATTCTTTCACAGAGAAACAAGACAGCTTTTCTTAGAAAAATAGCTGAAAAAATTTCTTTCACTACCTTCTATTACAAAAGCAAGCAAACAAACAAAAATATAGACCAAAAAAAACCCCAAAACAAAACCCCCACGTATAATCAAGCAACTGAACTATTTGAGTTATTGAAGGCCTGTGAAGGAACCATTTCTTCATAAATTGAATGCCATCAGAGACTATCAAATAGAAAATAGAACAAATTCAAGTAAACTACAGCCTGGAAAGAATAAATGTGGCTTTAGTTATACTAATTTCACTTTTATAAGAAAGGAGAGGTTTTCAAGCCTATTTAACTGGTTATAGAATTTTTTACAGGTTTTTACTTTCATTGCAAACAGTTTTATTCTTGAGTCTTGTTATTCTTTCCCTATTCTCTGATGTAGTTTTAACAGAGGACAAATCCTTGCTCATGTGGGATAGCCAAAGATAACAGAAAATTACTGTATTTTGGAATATGTACTTTACAAGTGTGGCCTTAATAGGTACTTTAGGCCTCTTTTTTAACAACACAATTGACAAATAACTTTGAAAAATGTACATTCCAGTAAGATAAAATGTCATATCTACAAAGATAAATAATGGCCAGTGAAAATAAATATTTGGAAAATTGCATTATTTTTCTACTGTTTCTGCAAAAAGTTTTGTTTGCCAAATCAATGCCCTCTCTGTTAGTCTTTTCTTTCATTAAGTTTAAGCAGCCTGGATAGAGTAAATTGGATATCCCAAGTCCATTATGCAAGTTAGCTCAATCAAAGCCTATGTTGTATGTGCAGACACACTGAGCATGACATTAGAGAGGCTGAGGGATTTATAATTCTACATATGAATGATTAAGTTCCCAAAATGGCAAGATCCTCCAAGATAAATTCTTCTAAGGCTGAATTTTCAGATTTAAATAGGAAAAAAAGAAGACACATAAGAGCCTGTTATGGCAGTGAAGATAGAAACATACTTGGACCCATAGGACACCAGAGAACAGCAATCTTGCCATAAAAACACCATAAAAACAGAACTTCAGGATTTGTAGTTATTCTTATTTCAATATTGGCAACAGCTCTAGACAGTAACAATCAAAGGTTCATTTTTCCTTATTGTTCCCCTGACCTTTTCAATGAACTCTACAGCTGTAAATGTTTGGGTTTGCAGCATGAATTCCAGAGAATATTTGACTTCCATCACTGACAGCAGTTATCTCAAACTCAGATTTGCTGTGCAAATAGTAGGGACTACAAATTCACTTTTATAAACTTTCTGAGTTTAATATTCTCCTCCAGAGAACTTCTCAGAAATAACTTTTTTTTTTAATAACAGCAAACAGGATGGTGACAGATAAAGATCTTTGGAAGCTATTTTATTTTAAAAATAGAGCATTGTGGCACATTTCTCAATGGTTGTGTTTTCTCTTACAATGCATGACAATGGCTATACATATAATGAGTTTTTCCTACAGTTAAAGCTGTGAAACAGACTGTACACTGCTTTTCTAACTTGAATAGACTTTTTGTAGATAACTATATAATCTTATACGAATCAGACCAGAAAAAAGGAGGGAAACACTGCACTGATACAATGCAAATCATCCCAACCTAATAGCAAGTAAAATAAATGAATTTTAATGCCACATTATTATAGGAAGCAGTGAGGAACATTAAATATATAAATATAATAAATTACTGACACCAAGGTGACTAAAACATTAATGACTTTTGACACCTCATGGTGTAATTAAAGATGCCTTAGTATATTTGGGTCTGTAAAGTCTCCAGCTGAAAGATTAATTTAAAGATTACCATATTAAGGGTAAAAATAGATTTTTCAAATCTACATTATTTGGGCCTTTTAGGAGAACATGCTGTTCTCAAAAACAGTTATGTTGTATAGACATAAATCTTCAGACTTGTTAATAAGAACAAACTCCTCTTAAATTTTCTGTATAGTGATGAGGAAAACGAGCAAAAAAATTTATCCAGCCTATGGTCAAGGGACTGCAGCCATGAACCAAAGCTGAACTGGTATGCAGTAAGAAACAGAGTTATCATTAAGTTACAGAGACTAATTAATCCAATCTGCTGACCAGACACACTTACACATTTGCATTGGCTTACAGAGGGAAAGTAAGGCAGGATTGCTGCAAGGAGAGTATTTGTTGCTTCAACATACTTGATCTTCTCTTCAATTCCTCCTCATTTAAAAAATTCAAATCCCAGCTTGTGGTAAAACTGAGGAATTTAATGCAGAAATTGGGACAGGCAGCACAGTCATGAAAAACTGTGTCACTTCTTTTGCGAAAAAGATTATGCATTAGGAAAGGCAGCATCAATATTTCCTATTTCCCTGTCAGTAAAAACTATTCTCTCTGAAGTGTTACTGAGAAAAAATAAGAGTTCAGATTCCTGTGAAGAGGCACGAGTCAAACACCACTTATTTCCCTATAAAGTCCAAATGTGCACAAGGTAGGGTGCAGCACACATTCTGCAGAACAGAGAGGTGAATATCAGTGTTTCTGACAACATTGAAATAATTTATGGACCCCCCCCAACACAGAAGTTTATAAATATGAGCTCTGTAGGGCACAGCCTTACCCATGACAGCCTCTGTCATTGCACTGGGTCATGCCACCACCACCCCAATGCCAGGTACGACTTTGGAGGCAACTCTTGCCTCCAAAATGGCCTGGGATAAGATGTCATACAACAAAATGAAACCTAAAGCCTTCCAGCCCCTACAATACAAATTTCCATATGCCACAGAAAATACAAGTTTTTTGGACAGTCATCATAGCTTTTCTTTCACAGTCTAATTAATTATACAGTCGCAACAGCAAGGCTTTTTCCCCCATACAATAACATCCAGTTCCAGAACATGGATCTCTGAGAGGTGAAACTCAGGTTTCCAAAGTATGCACTGGGTATGGGAACAGCAAAAATCTGTCCAGGAGTGCTACAAGACAGGAAGAGAAAGTGAGTTTTCCTGGTTTCTGTAAATAGTCTTAGCTGCCTTAGAAAGGCAATAGAAAGCTGAGAGCTTTAAATTGAAACTGCCATGCTTGTGCAGTGAATTAGTAGGGGTAAAAAAGGGCTTAAAACTGGGTTATGGGCACTATCCATATTGTGGAATTACTTTCTTCCATCTTGACTTTGTTTCCTCCTTAATAAGCAGATTTTTTTTTCTCCACAATAATCTTTCTCAAATGCAATCTCAGTTCCTTAAGTTCCTTCTCAGAGTAGAGAATTTGTTTCCCTTTCTCTAAGAAAACCCTCAATAAAAGTTTGACTCCTGCAAGACTGTCCTACAGGAATAAGATTTGAAGTCCATGTGAGCCATTCCTTAAAACTGTGTTAGAGAACTGACAGCATGCTTCAATAATCTTGAAAAAATTCACTGGGAAAAGTAAACACAGTAAATAATTTTTGGACAACAAAAAGCAGCAATCTTTAGGCAATGTTAGTAAAAATGAGGCATTGAGGGAAAAGTTATTTCAGAATACTCCCCCCTTTTTATCTTTCCTTCCCCCTTGTCCCTCTACTTTATTTTTTTTTCCTTTTTTTCTTTTTTTTTTCTGGGAGCGATTTAAAGATTCCACTGTGTGCCATTTTTAAATGAAACAGTAAAATGATGTTCTGACTAAATTCAAGCTTAAAAGTCAAATGTGCACATTTTAAGTGGAGCCATTTAAAATCTGTCTGTATTACTACCTCACTTCTTAGTGCAGTTGGGTATAGAAGTAAGGTTTATTGAAAGAATATAGACTAATATGAAGAATGTACAGAATAATAGAATATCGGTGTATAGAGGGATGTGTTAATGTCTCAGTGATCTTCTGCTACTCCCTCACATGTGATTATCAACTTCCAGTCTTTAGATCCTCCAGAGTCCTCCTCATTACTCCAGAAGTACCTGGTGTCATGGTTTGATGCTGGCACAATGCCAGTGCCCTCATGAAAATACACTCTCCCCAGTGGCAGCTGTGAGATGTGACCAGGAACACAGCAAAGCAGGCTCCAGCTTAAGAATAAAGAGGGGGAAAAAAGAAACTTTATTAACTACAATATATATAGAAAAAAAAACTTCAGAATGAAAACCTTCCAAATACATTCCTCCTCCTCCCCCCTCTCAGATAATCAATTTTCAGTCCATCACCGCCCCTCTAATAATCAGCTCTCAGTCCATCAGGGAGAGAGGACTCTCCCTTGCACCATAGACTTCCCCCAGAAACACAGTNCTGCCCAGAACTCCCACAACGGCTGAGCACCTTCTCGGCCGCATCCCCCACTGCTCGGCCGTGCTGCTGATATCACAGCACAGTCCAAGCAGCACAGGCACGGGCTCTCTCTCTCTCCCGGGGGATGGGGGGAGGCCCCGATGCCTCTCTCTGTCCTCCACCCTTCCATCTTACAGGGCCTTCATCCCCCTCTCTGCCCAAGGCTCCGGCCTACCTCACCAGGCCGCATGGCCTCCCCTCCCTCACCCAGCCCTGGCTGGGCAGGGGAGGTCTGACCTCCTTCACAGACCGGAACCAAGAGAGTTCTCCTGGGCATTCTCTGCTCTTTTAACCCCTGTGTGTTCTCGGAGGCGGTCCATACCTTCAGTGGCCAAACCAGGTGCCAATATTCAAATCCAAGCACTGATTGGTTTGACCACAACCTCCCAAAAAAAACCTGACTTCCTGCTCAACCTAGGACACCTGGCAACTTAGAAGAAAGGATATGCAGCTATGCATCTGTACTGAGAATCAGAGGTTCAGCAGCTGATAGAGATTTAAAGCCATCCCACAACAGCTGAAATGGCCTAAAAAATCATACAAGTTTAACATGGATTTCCTCATTTCTGCTGCATAATTTACCATCATCTGTCTACTACCTTAGAGATGCAAGGGCTCCTCTGGAGGATTTTGTGTCTGTCAGGAATGTGGAATAGCAGGGTTTATTTGAAGTCACCACACATCCTGTGATTTAGAGACTCACCTTAAATTTATTGATGATTTTGTTGTGCAGTCAAGTCCATTACAGGGAACTGAACCTGCAATTCAAAACCCTGCCTGTGCACTCCCCTCATCCTTAAATAATGCCACAGGTTACTTCTGAGCAAACTCCTTGTCTTCCAAGGCAGATGTGGAATAATTAACTCAGCCCTGTCTCTAAAGCCCAGGTTAAGTGAGAGAAAATTATAAATGACAAAGAAAAAAACCCCATACTTTTCTATCGTGTCACTTTGATAAATAATCCGTAAAATAAACATGAGACCTTGTAAGGCCTGTGTGATACAAGTAGCATAAAATCATAACATTATTAAGGTTGGAAAGACCTCCAAAATCACTGCATGGAATCATGGACCTCCCCACCACTGTGTTCACCACTAAACCTTGTCCCCAAAGTGCCACATCCACATGGGTTTTGAGCAGTTTTGGGGATGTTGATTCCCTCTCTTCCTGGGCAGCCTATTCCACTGTCTGACCATCCTTTTGGGGAAGAACTTTTCCTAATAACATATCTAGACTGCTCCTGAGCAAATGCAAATTGAGACCGTTTTATCTTGTGCTGTGTGCCATGCTTAAGTTTAAACCACAAAAAAATTGTGAGGGAGAAAAACAGGAAATCGAAGAGCAAGGTAAGTATCAGTCATAGGATTGGTTTTTTGCTCTTCCTTTGCAGAACATTAAATAAATTTTGCCATATTCCCCAGAATACACTGAGAGAATGCATAGAATACTTTCTATGCTTTAGCTTCTGTCACAGAATGTGCCCTTTTAATTTTAATTCTTTTGCTCTGCAAATAACTTTGCATAAGCATAATTAAAAAAAAAAAAAAAGGAAATGCCAATTTGGGAAAAACAAATAATTGTTCTATATGTCAGAGCCTTTATTGCTACAATCTTAGTGCACCAAAAATTAACTGAGGAGAAAAAATTACACAGATGTAATTATGTGTCTGAAGAGATTAGGTCATTTTAATAATTTTATGACATTTTATTGCAAGACATTTATTCTGGATGACTTAGGATGAATCATTAAAAATCTTTGCTGAATTTTGCTCTCCTAATTTCCAGATTACACAGCAGGTGGTGGGGATGGGGAGGAACAAGAAGAATATTACATATGAAATGTACTGTGAAGCTATGCATGCTTATGAAATGAATTGGTGACATTTCCTGCAAGACTATGGTAGGAAATATAGATAATACTTTAGCAGTGCTTCTTCAGAACTTGGACGAAAAATCAATATAGGTGTAGATCCGTGCATTTATGTTTCTACTTTTTCCAGTTTTACTTGCTTTCAAGACCTTTTTAGAAGTATCTAAAAAACAATAGGAGACCAAGAGAAAGAGGAGCAGACAGGTGTGTTTGACAAAATTCAGCTCTGAAAAAGACACTGCTGATGATCAGCTCTTGTCATTGACTCCCTGGCATTTCTAATCTCATTTCTTCTAGAGGTGGCATCTCAAGCAGAAATCAGCCCAGTACTGCCTCAGAAGAGAAGCAGCAGCAGAAAGAAACCTAAAACTGCATCAAACAGCATGAGTCAATTTCTCTATATGTGAGAGAAGTGGTTTGCCTTTGATTTTCTGTTAAATAACAACAAAAAAATGCCATTATCCCAGCAAGTGCATTAAAAGGGCATTTAAGGAATGATGTACATTCTTGGTGGGCTCTCAGGAACCGCTGGACAGTGAAATAACAATGTGCACAAATGAGAAACACTCATTTATCTGCTCATTTTTGCACAGCCTTTGAGTTTTTTTGCACTATTATTTTCTTCCCAGACAGGATCCCTTGCTCAGATTACATCATCCCTTTGTAATTCCCCCAGATGCAACATGTTCCATTTCCATAATTAATAAGTGACAATTGCTGGGCAAACACGCACTTTGGATGGAATAATTATTTCATTTGGAAATGTGCTGAAGCAATTAGGAGTCTCTTTCCCTGGGCAGTGTGATTATAATAGCATAGTTTGCTGTGGTAAATTAATAGCTAATTATCTTTATCCTGAAACTTTGTGGGGCAGTGCTCTGGATCCATCAAAAAGCCCCTGTGGTATTCCTGATTTATTGCTCTTGAGTAGAATCTAGGCTTATTTTAAGGCTTTTTCCTTATATTTATAGGTCCTTCCCATTGTCCTTAGCTGGGAAGGAGATACAGATGACCCAGCTAACAAGGCACGAGGTAAAAACAATAAAAATCTGTGATAATGAAGAAAAATATATTTCCCAAAAGTGTCTCTTTGTGAATACTAATTGCCAATGAAAAAGAAAAAATATACTTTGTTTCAAAAAACAGACTGAGTTGACATTGCTCTGTTAATTTAATCAATTGAAAATGGTCAACTATGCATTCAAGGGGTTAACAGGAAGGAGTTGCATTTTACAGTCAGTTAGGAACCAGCTGTCTGGGTCCAGTTTTTGTACAGAAATATCTGCCACCTAAACATGAATTTACTTATGAGTCTGCTTTCTCTGGCTAAACTGAGAAAAAAAAATTCATTAGTCTGCTAGTAACAGAATTGCAGTACTTTAACACAAAAAAAATACTAATAAAATAGCAAACACAATGGCACTGCTGCACAGTGACTCTCCTCCTCATTTCTTGTATATTGAAAATATTTAGTTTAGAGAAGACAGAGCTTCTTACTGCTGCCAGAGGAAGATCTATGAACAGTGGAACCCTTTCACCCTGTATTTTCTCCTAAGATATTTTTTTATTTTGGATAACTTTTTTTTTTTATTTTGGATAACTAATTCCCATATATATGAGAAAGATAAATTCCCATTAGTCACTTTTACTAAATAAATACAATATGGGATTCTTCCTATTAGAAATTCTCAGACGTTAGATTTTGAAAGCGTCTGAAACAAAATTGGTACCTAGCAAGAAATTTGCAACTGAATAGGGACTTCTAACACTTCTTCCATTTTATGTCAATAAATTAGTTAATTGGTTAATGAGAGTTACTCAATCTTCTTACTTGCTCCTGAAAATGTGGCCTTTGCAGTTCAGAAGAGATGCAGCAATGAGAGACAGAGAGTTGCTCATGGCAATTCCTGTCCCATCTCTAACCAATTTCACAAGTAAACAAAAATTCCCTCTCCACAGGGGATGGAAAAAAAGCAGAGTGTGTGTATTTATATGTTTCTATTATGGATCCTAATACAGTTTCATTTTCTGGAATTCACTGTTCTTCTACCTTCTCTTTAAGTGATTCAGAAAGTGTAAAGGGACAATAGCAACCAACTTACATAACAGCAACCGACAAACTGAATTTCAACAGCTGACTGAAACAGTCATGAAAATCCCATTAAATGCAAAATAAAGATAATTACATAAAGCTTAGAAATCCATTTTAATAGTGAATCAGTTGGGATTTACATTAATTTGGTTAAATCTCCAAACTACTTCTTGTTTGGTTGTTGGGTTTTTTTTTATTTTCCAGTTTAGCAGGATTTCCTACTCCTAATCCAAGAACCAGGAACATCCAAGACATTTCAAAAAGCTTCTTCCTAACGTGCCTGCGGTTTTTTAGAGATTAAACTTGTCCTGGATTTCTGGAGCAGAGGATGTCCCTCTACCTCTGATCGTCTCCAATTCAGCTTCTGCCCATCCCAGCTTGGCCCACATGGGAATGTTCTCTCCTGGACTCAGAGCACCTCTGACGCACCTCAGCTCTGGAGCAGTTCCATGAAAATCCAATTTTTCCCCAGGAAGCTGAATTTATTGTAGCTTTCCAAAGTAACTGCCCAACAATGTGCAAACCAGATTGTCCAAGGCAAAAAAATGTGGAATGTGACCCTTGCTCAGCCAAGTCTGAGAACCAGCTAGGCAAACACCTACAAGCAAATATCACTGATCTCTTGGGAATTCAGATGAGAAATCTGACCCCTACAAATGGGATTTCTTTCCTAAGACCCAGCTTATTTTGAGCCACTTCAGAGAAATACCAAGACAGATGTTCAAGATGCTTATCATCTTTCATAAATAGGCTTAAATATTACATGGGAATATCATTGAAGGTGTTTAAATGTCCGCATATGTGCACAAAATCACATAAAGATTTCTGTGTTTTATTCAGATGTATAACTCAAAACTAATTCTTCAGTAATCGCTTTGCATCAAAAGCTGAAGTTAATGAAGTCTGGATGCCACTAAAGTACACTGAAAAGCATTTTTTATGCCAGGTCTGTAAAATATTTTTAAAAAATAGTTGAATATGCGTTTCATTCATACTTAGTCCTTTCCTGTGTATTGATATAGTTGGATACCCATGATGGATGATGGCAAAATACCTTAAAAAATTTCTCTTTACGACCATGGTATTCACTCTGTATGACTTTAAGAATCCCAGAATCCCAGAACAGCTGTGGCTGGAAGGTTCCTGTGGAGCTCCCCCAGCCCAGCCCTGGGCAGGCAGGGTGCCCTGGGCAGTGGCACAGGAAGGTGTCCAGCTGGGGCTGGGATGGCTCCACACAGGGACACTCCAGGCCCTCCCTGGGCAGCTGTTCCAGGGCTCTGCCCCTCCATGGACACAAGTTCTTCCTCCTGCTGGCCTGCACCTCGCTGCCCTTGATTTGATGGCCACTGCTGCTCCTGCTGGCACCGGCAGCACCGAGCAGAGCCCGGCCCGTGCTCTGGCAGCCCTGGGAGATGTTTGGATGCAGGGATGGATCCCCTCTCAGCGTTCCCTTCTGCAGCCTGCCCAGGCCCAGCTCCCGCAGGCTCTGCCCGGCCCAGAGATGCTGCAGAGCCCAAATCCTCTCTGGGGCTGCCCTGGAGCCTCTGCAGCAGCTCCTGGTGTCTCCTGTGCTGAGGAGCCCAGGGCTGGAGCCAGCCCTGCAGAGGAGCCTCAGCTGGGCAGGCCAGAGGGGCAGGGTCCCCTCCCTGNATTGTTTCATGTGGATTGTTTCTACTTGATGACCAATCATGGTCCAGCTGTGTGGACTCTCTGAGCAGTAACAGGATTTTTGTTATTTATTCCTTTTCTATTCTTGCTAGCCTTCTGATGGATCTTTTCTCTCTGTCGCTTTTAGTATAGTTTTAATATAGTATTTTAATATAATAGATATCATAATATAATTAACCAGCCTTCTGAAACATGGAGTCAAGATTCCACGTCTCTCCCATGTCCTCGTCCCCCGAGAACCCCTCAGGTCCACTGCAACAGGGAATTTTTTTCCATGAACCAGGATGTGCTGAACAAACCTCACCTCCACCAGGAATCAGCTCCTTCCTGTAGGAAATTCCTCCCTTCTGTGTTTTTTTTCCATTTCCCACTGGGGTGGCCTAACTGATAGCAAGCACCATGTGTGGCCTGGACAGTGCAAGGCAAAACATGCAGTGAGAGGGTTAAAATTGTCCATTCTGAAGAACATCTTCCTCCCTACCCGTTCATGAAGGAACATCTGTTCCTTTAAAAAAAAATTGACATAATTGTGATAGATTCCACTAAATGTAGTTCAAAAATATTTATAATATTCCGGGTTACTTCTGATGAGTTCCACTTACACACAAGTGAATTTGTATGTAGAAAAGACTAAACAATCACTAGACGAAGAAAGATTGGCCACTTATTAAATATATATATTTATATGTCTGTATGGATATTTTTTATTTATAAATCAAATAAGCTACATGTCAGTTATCAATGAAAGCATCAAATATATCAATTTATATCAAACTTCTTTCCTATATTTGCTGCCTTTGCCTTTATTGACTGAAATATTTCCTTTGGATCTCTCTTCCCCAGATCCCAAACCTCCTGGATGACCTGCAACAGAGAACAATGTTCAGCATTTTATAATTATATGTATATGTATATTTATTTTTATAGGTATATTTATATTTATTTTTCATATTTATTTTCTATTTATATGCATGCATAATATATAGGGAGACACACATATATATTTATGTAATATATATATGTAATACAGATATATAGATTAGATAGATATAGATTAGATAGACATAGACATAGATAAGATATAGATATAGATGATATAGATGATATAGATATAGATATAGATATAGATATATAGATAGGTAGATATCAAGGACAATCTGCAGCACTTCAACAAAAAAGTGAAATCAATGCAACATCATTTACACATAGTAAAATTTAAATATGAGCCAAATGTTCTTTACAATGGGATTTTAAATGTAATTCAAAATTATATTCTGTGCAAAGATGTGGACCTTATCTATTTAAAGCCAAATAATAATTTAAGTCACACAACAAAAGTAATTTTGACATCAGAAATTAATCTCAACCTCAAGTCAGTGTAAAATCTCAAGCTCATCAAGAAGAAAAAGCAAAGCAAAAAGTGAAGAAAAAGCAAAAATCCTTTGCACTTTTCCAGACTCAAAATTAATTTGAAGAGTTTTTTTTCACAGCAATGATAATGGTAGATGATTTAATTATTTTATTAAATTCAGAAAATATAAAAAGCAAACGTCTTCTCAAACATATCTGATGTACTTAACCATGGGACATCCTTAAGATTCCTGTTAGGCAAGAGCCAGCAGCATTCAGGTGTCTCTCCATGCTGCAATCCAAAGGTGTGACTTCCAGCTGCATGCCCAAAATAAATTCCCTTTGCTCATCTTTGATTGTGATGAAACAGCCCAGAACAAGCAGAATAATTTGTCTCAGAGAAATGAGATTGTCAGGGGCTGGAACTAAATATGGAGAAAATGCTCCTTGTGAGAGGCAAAGTAAAATTTGTGCTCCTGAGTGAGGAAAATCCCCCAAAGGGCTGTTGAGGGATTATCCCAACTGGAGAGGTGCTGGGTGCGTCCAGGGGCTTCGTGTCAACAGCTTCAGGAAGCAAATGGAGCAAAGGAGGAGAAACTCTGCATTTTGTGAGTCAATTTCCCCATTGCAGCCACTCACCCTTAACCTCTTAGAATTCAAACAGACAAACAGGGTTTTTTCATCACTAAATCATATAAATCAACCCCCTACAGAAAGACATTTGGGGATTAACTGAATTTCATGTTTCATCCTAGACTATGGCAATCAGTCAAAATAAACTGTTGCATATAAACTTTACTTCAGAAAAGCAAAAATTTATAGTATCAAGGAAATTCTTAGCATGGGAAATTTTTCTATGCATTCATGCCACAAAAACTTCAGTTTCTATTTTTTTTTATAATATTCCTCATCAGACAAAAATATATTTTCACACAATAAATATATTCCCATATATACAATGGGGGGATTTCATTACACATTACAAGAATTTTATTGCTGTATCACACACTTTTTATATTTTCTTTCAAGATTTATATTGTTGTCATGCTCTGAAACTTACACTGAAATACAATTTTGTATGGGCTCCTATCATTTATTGCCTAGGACAATTTGATGCCCAGAGTGCATAATTTTGTGATCTAGTTATATGTAGAAAACTATTATATGTGTTTATGTAAATTTAGTATTATATTATTATTTGCAATTAATATTTCTTTTTAAATAACACTGTACTTATTATAGTAACTTTGTGATAATTGTGTCAGAATGAGTATTATACATCTATGTATAAATATGGATATATTTATTTTTATACATATATTTATAAATATGTTTTATATATACA
>VYZP01014464.1:719-11953 GCA_013400635.1 Hypocryptadius cinnamomeus | reverse complement strand
ATACCTAATCTAAACATGCTTTCTTCCATTAAGACATTCCCTTTTGTCCTACCACTACAGGCTTTCATATAAACTCCCTCTCCAGTTTTTTAACAGGCCCCCTTTAGGTACATTAAGACTGCTCTAGGGTCTCTCCAGCTGAACCCGAGCTCTCCCAGCCTCTCTCCACAGGAGGGGTGTTCCACCTCTGATTATCTCTGTGCTGCTCCTCTGGAGCTGCTGTAACATATCCACACTCTTCCTGTCCTGGGGTCCCCAGGCCTGGATGCAGTACTCCAAATGGAGCCATCCATCAAGCAAGGGACAGACAGCTGCCTTGTTGGTGTGTATGTAATTTATTTTGTCTGAGCTTTGGGTAGTGACTGCCAAGTACCAGCACTTCAGATTATGTTTTTTAGTTTAGCTGGTAACATGAAATAACTAATGTTTAATTTACTGTAATGAAGAGCTGTTTCATTCACAGTGTGAACAAGTTTTAACTCAACACTTAAAACTCATAATATTCATCCAAGTAGAAGGGCCAACTGGCTTTAAATGGCTCTGCCCATCTGCTTTGACTAGCAGTGGTAGTGATAGACCTTAATTGCCTTAAGTATGGCTTATGTAATTGCCTCTATTTCAGGCATGATATACATAACTAGGTGACTGTAGATATAATACAGGTGATTTTGGATTTTTAATGGTTTCCTGAATACATTTACTATTATTCGGATTTTGGCCTGTATATAATTATTTTTAAATAAAATGAAGTTTTAATTCATCTTCTTAAACTTTTACTAACATAATGCTGTACTTTCAATTGCAGAAATTATTTTGTATCTTTTATTTATTCAAACTGACATTTTACCTAGAAATCTGCTTCTGTCAAAAAAGATCCTTTATTATATCTTAATTTTTATAACTTCCTTTTGTCAAATATTCTGTATGTATGATATTATTTTCTTTATTTTTTCAAGGGCTTTTTACTTTATATATTGTTCTCTTTAATGAAATATAACAATGGTGGAAACAGTTGTGGGCAGAGGGTATGAGATGAGATAGACTGTCAGTTGTATGGATATTTTTATAGCATTGGCATTTTTTTACCAAGAATCAACATGTGCTTGATTCAGGATGAACACAGCAAGAAAAAGTGGCTGTTAGCTTCTCGGTGCTTTGTTTCAATGAATGACTTTGTCCCATGCAAGAAGATTACTGAGGAAAAGCTAAGATACAGGAACAGATCTGGATTTTGTTTCTGAAAATACTTAAATTTTCTGAAAGACATGAAGAGGAATAATTCACTTAGCAATTCAAAATGTTCATACTTTTTGGTTAGTGATTTTACTGCTATCAAGAATATACCAAGTCTGCTCACGTTCACTTGATGTCTTCATTGTCAGACGTGCAGGAGCACATGTGCCCAAAGGGAATTTTCTTCTGATGCACGGTTGCAGCCTTATGCTTTATAATAGCAATGAGAAAATTATGGGCAAGGAAGCTGGTTTAAAAAAAGAACAATGACAATGGAATGAGGTAATTCTTTTAAAGGATGGATATCTAATTATGCTGGCTAATCATAATTTAGACCTTCCATAATCATAAACATTAGACCATAAATGTTAAAGAATAAGCATTAAACCTACAGTCAAAACAATACCATGTCCTCAAAAACATCAGCTTCTAAAGAGAAGCTTCTCTAATAGATGTACATACTCCAGCTATGAATTTTCCTCCAGGAATCCCAATATGCATAAAAGGGAGGAGATCAAATAGCCTGATTTACAATGAAGCTAAGGAAAGGCAGACAGTATAGCAAGACAAATCTGATCCCATCACACTTTTGAAGGAATGACAATCATTCTTCTGCTGCTTCTCCCTTTCTTGAAAATTCATTAATTAATGAATTAGATTTACTACTTTGCTACATAATGTGGCAGACTTGGCACTGACCTTAAAAAAAATGTGGATATTTATTTAGAAAATATAATGGAGAAGAATGAATTTTTACACTTCTTTCTAGGGAGCAAAAATTGTGTTTTACTTCCACCCCACTAAGTAAATAGATTTGCAGAATTTGCAGCACTGAAGGAAGGAGCCACTAATGTGAAGTTATGCACTCGCTAAACTATTAACATAATTATAATTATCAGAGCAACACTGCAGATGGCCTTGATAGCATTGTTCGACTCAAGAAGCAGCCAGAAATTATTAGGAGGTTTGTTGGAATTCTTTTTTGAACTGATGCACTTTTCTAATTAAAACTGTACTTGCTGCTTTGGTCTCTAACACAGTCAGTTATGGAAGCATTTCCCAATAGTCCACAGCATGCAAATAGTATATGACATTAAAACCATTAAAGTTCTTCTGGGGAGCTTATTGCTGCCTTTATTGTTATACTTTGGTAGATAGCCAATGTTGTTGGAAATGCATATCTTTTAGTCAATGTGTCTTTGTTGGGTTCTCAATTTTGATTTCTTTATGTGATATCAGACTATCAGTAAAATCTCTGAAAGAGAAAACTTCTTACCATGGAAGTGCCCAGATAAAACAGTGTGTTTCTTAGGTTGTAGGTTGGTGTAAGCAAACATCCTTCAAACATACGCTATAAGGCACAGAACAAATTTCTAATAGTCATCACGTGTTACATATATACAATTTTTTTTTTTTAATCCAGTGGAAGTCTATTCAATTAAACGATGAAGAAATGAAAATTGCTTTCTTTAGCAAAGAAAATACTACTGGCATTACATTTTATTGTTCAACCCTGGAAAGTAGGTTTGCATTTAAATGTCCGATGAAAGGACATTTTCTTCTTGCATGCATGCAAAAATAATTAATTTAAAAGCACAAGCCAAAGCACTTGAAATAATTTAACTAAGTTACAATGAGATATAGATTTGTTTAACTTTTTACTATTGTCATTCTCCTTACAGTAGTGCTCTTTTTCTTTTCTGTTAACTTACTACGCTTAAAGTGCTGGGGTCGTTAAAGATGAGACCATCAGCAGTAGCTTGAATTCAGTATGTCAAGTTCACGAACTGAATGGTTTGGAGAAGACTCCAAATGCAGTATTGAAAAACATAAATATATCTCATCAGCAAGTCAAACTTGGATACAGAAGTAATTAGCTGTGTCAGAAGAATGAACATCTTGCCTTCAAGGAAATAACAAAAGTTGCATAGAATTTGCATACAGTATATGAAATATGGAAATTTCTCTGTAAACAGATGTGTTTTCAGCTTTGATTTACTGTCATCACTAAATGATGAGGATGTGCATGAATACTGATATGGTGGTATTACATTATTCATTTACTAAAGAAAGGTAGAAAAGACACAGCAAGAAAGAGAGAGAGTTAGAGAAAGTAAATTGCCTTAAATTTGTTGAAAGAACTTTTCTATTTGATGAGGGGTTGAGTAGATAGAGAAACAGCTTAGTCAGTTAGACAATGGAAAAGTAGGAAGTTCACACAGAAAATTTTAAAATCACGTGGACATAAAAGCTTGAAACAAGGAAGAAATAATACTATTTATACAAAATATAGCTTTGCTTTATGGCTACAAAGCTAACATGTAAGCACTCAAAAGATGGGTTTATTCTCTTCTGTGACAGATGTGTTCTGGTCAAATCTTCTCAAGAAATGGCAGCGGGAAATAATCCAAACCTATCTGGATTTAATTTTATCCAGCCCAGCTGACCAGCTTGAATTTTAAAAGACATTTGAATGCCTACCTTTAGCCTACGAAAATAGATGTCAAATTCCTACTTAATTAAATGGCGTGAAATTCTAAGCAGTGTTGATTACGCTTAGCATGGTGACCAACTGGAAAAAGGATTAAGAAAATAAAATATAAACAGACAATTGTAAGGGAATGAAGAGGGTCTTAGAAAGATTCTTGCACCATATCACTGCAGTAGAGACTTACTACAGACTTATGATTGTTTACACTACATGCATTCTATTCCAACATTTTATTTTCTTAGATTTTGCTAATGGTCAAAGCCATTTCAGTTCAGTCTTTTTCACAGCTGCCTTGTATCCCCTACGTCCTCTTTCAATGAATGCACAAGTATACTTTAGGCAAGCTTAAGGAGAAAAATCTGGATATGATGCATGGGGCACAGTGTTTCATCCTGGAAATCTAAACACTGTTGGAAGCTTGTCTTGTGCACATGCTGCTTACATAAAGTGTAGACTTGTTTAGATCAACAGCACAAATAAAACATTCACCTAATACTAATCAAGTTCTTAACTCAATCCTCTGTATGAATCCTGTTTATATGAGTTTTGTACAGATAACGAGAATCTAAAACTAAAAATAATAAAAAATCTGCCTCAGGGTCTTTTACATGAAGATACAGTTGGAGGTCTCTCACTGGAGGTGCTCCGAGGTCCCGTACTAGGCTCAGGATTGTTTGATTTGTTCATCAGTTGCTTGGATGAAGGGACAGATGCCTCCTCAGCAAGTTCACTGAGGAAGCAAAGCTGGGAGGAGTGGCCAATGCCCCAGGGCGCTGTGCAGCCCTTCAGAGGGACCGTGCCAGGCTGGAGGGGTGGGCAGAGAGGAACTGCCTGAAATTCAGCAAAGGCAGAATAACCCCATGCACCAGCACAGGCTGGGGGCTGACCTGCTGAAAAACAGCTCTGAGGACAAGGACCTGGGGACTCTGGTAGAAAATGAGCTGTCCATGAGCTGTTCCTTGTGGCCAGGAACACAAAGGGTACCCAGGGTCATCCTTTGCTAATGAAATAATAGGTCATACGTCATACAAAACTTTACAGATCTGTGGGTTGAAAGATAGCTCTTAGTTAAGGGTTCAATAAGAAATTCTGGAATTTCAATAGCAGTATTAATGACAATTAAACTATGGGGAGTAAATCAAAATCCTATTCTCCAGTTATTCATTATTCCTATTTTACAAGGCTCATTTTATTTATGTATGTATACCAAAATGTTGAGCTAATATCTTCAGACATAGTTTTGTTCTATCTCAGGAATGTGCACAAAGGCATTGAACAGACACCTGCAGAAAACTTGGATCAAATAATTCTGGAGTATGCATCGCATTACTTTCATGAGAGTAAAATCACTCATATTTCAATCCCAGACTCAATAAGAAAATAATTCCCCTTTCACAGAAACCACTCATAAAATAATTAGTCTTCAATCATTGAGTAATGTTTACTGAAGTTTATTTACATGCCATTAAAAATCCAATATTTGAAAGTACTACATCAGTAGCAATAAAGGCCCATATTGAAATGACAAATGCTGTATGCATCAACTAGCCAGATTTTGCCTTGAGTGATTTCACCAGGTTATTTTGAAGCTTCTATCAGACATTTAAGTTAGCTATCAAATATAAGTATGGGAACCATCTGGAGATCTGTTGTAGGCAGAATAGTCCAATAAATGTGATGTGCAATGGTGATATGCCTTTAGATTATTTGTGTCTTCTGTTTTATTGCAATCAGAACTAATAATTTGTTTCCTAGTTTTAGAAAATTCCAATTTAAAGCCTAGTACTAATTTTTACATATAATTGTATTTTATTACAATTTTCTCTGGAGATCTAACTCTAGATCCTGGACTCACTTTCCTGAATAGGGAGTCAGTGACTCAAGTTTGTTTACAAAGTGAGCAGTGCCCTAGTCAGGACAAGTTGTTGTTGCTTGATATCTTCACATTAAAATGTGTAAAAATGGCAGTGAAATAGTCAAAATTATAAATTGATAGAATAAGTGTGAAGAGCTCTCAAACCTTCTAAAATATAGGAATAGAAATTTTCCCTGCAATCAGCAAAATAAATTAACTCAGAAATTTCATGCTTGATTGTGTATGGTCAGTCACCTGGATATTCAGAACACCTTACCTCACAGTGAAAAATTAAGCAATAATTTCTGCTGATTTCTTGGACCAAACACAGCCAATTTCTCTGTTAAGCAACAATTATAATTTCTTGATATACCTCTGTTTATCCTGTGAGCTCAACCTCCCAGCATTTCTGCTCTCACGTTAGTCCTGAACAGCACCAGAGTTCTGCATATTATCTGCTTTGTGAGGGTCCCAAAAATTCCATAATGCCTGTGGAAAGCCTAACTGGCTTTTCTTCACCCTGAGGTTGGGGGAAGGAATAAATATGAAAGACTGACTTTCCTATAAGTATTAAATATGTGCTGTTCAACTGATCTTGCATTTCAGAAATTATTTTTCTATGTCTATGACCCACTGTGACTATTACACCAATTAAAATTCCATGAATTGTGGCTGAATAGTCATTAAATATCTGGCTTCATGTTCCTAGGGCAATTTAAAATTTTTAAACATGTCACCAGAAATTATTGTAAACAGCACTATTTTAATTTTCACTTAGCTGTGCATGTGAGGTTTGACCTTGTCAGCCCCAACCCAGTAAGTAAAGCAAGAAAATCAGAACCTCTGTCTTGGCACTATTCCAGATTTGGGCTGATGGCTTATGCTTCATTAGGCTTAAATAATTTCATATAATTTCATTAGACTCAGACACTAAAATGAACCCAGCCACCATTGGTTTATGAATCATCAGACACAGTCTGAGCATTTCAAAGCAAGCCACACATGCTTGCCAACAAAAATAGGTGCTCCAAGAAAAATCCTGAAAAACCCAAGGATGACAATTCCAATGGAAGAAGATCACCAGAGACAGGTGGTATGCAGAAGATTTAAATCAAATAATGTTAAAAATTGTTTGGACTCTGTTTGACCTCTGGAATCCATCCTAATTTGAAGTTGGGTTTTTAGAAAGCAGTAGAATAGTACATCTTGTATGTAGGAGAATATCACAAATGCACCATTGCTAGATATTGGGCCACAGTTTTCTCTCTTCCAAAAGCCTTGAAGAAATGATCCCATGCATATTAAAAAATAAGAAGAAACTATAACCCAGGAAGCCATTATTTACTGTAGTCTTTTCAATTAATAATGTCACAGGCAGTTGAGCACCTTGGAAATAGAAGCTTCACAATGTGCTACTCCACATTTCACAAGCAAAAAAGTATGACATATAGAGTCTTATTACTTAGAAGAACAGTGGAGCTTGAAACTCTTGCATTAAGTTTGAGCAGCCTTGGTGAAAATGAGATCTCATTCCCTCATTATGCAATCTGACATCCTTCATCTAAAACCAAATGAGATAATAAAGTAAGAGAGATGAGATATATTTTCTGCATAAAGAACCACATAATCCTTTATCTCATTTAAATCATAGATTCATAAAATCTTTTTTTGAATATCCAACTAAATGATGCAGTGAAATATTAATATACCTGCATATTTAATAATATTAATATCACATGCTAAATGGTAGCTAAATTATGTTTGTAGAGATTTACTAAACGACACCAACATGGCTGTGATTGGCTTGAATTTGAAGCTTGTAAAGCACTACATATAGTAACAGGTCTCAGTATGGTGCAGATTCTGTGAAGTGCTCTGTATCAGCACAGCATTAAAATGCTGACTTTATTTCATGCTTACATAATTTTCATTGAAGAGGGGTCTGTGCTGATATTTGAGATTGAGTATCAAGAACCAATATTCTTATTGCGTTACAAGGCGATTTCTAAACTTGTCATGAGAAAAAAATCTCACCAGTTTTTGAGAATAAACCTGGTGGTGTGTTTTCAGGCATACTGAAAAGCATGTGAGGCATTTACCTCCTACTTGTGCTAGGAGTGGGGCCCAAATAGACCCTTTTCTCTTCCTTAACTTTGTAGCTGTGTCAAGTTACCATAAAAAATAAATTGTCAGATAAGAATTTAGATTACTGAGCAATGTGCCATTAAACACAAATCAAAATTATTCTGACTTTGCCTGAAGTAGATGGGAAATGGAGATCCAAACACATTTCTGGGAAAATGCCTGACAGACTTAAAGTTCAGAAAAAACAGGGAGAAGAACAATAAAATGCTTCTTGTTTTCTTTTGGCTATGAAGGGTTTTCTACATCTTTTATAAATTTTAAGTATCACATATTCATATCACGTAGGAATTAATCTCCATAACCACTTTTTTATGTGCAGGAGGGTCTTCAGTCTCTTAAGAATCAAGAACTGAGACACAGAATTGTAAGGCAGAAATCCAAAACAGACTCTATCAAAATATCTACAGTGAAAATTAAGCAGAATAGAGGCACATAAATCTGAAATCTGAAACTCCTTAGACAGAGGTCATTCACTGCCTGTTTCTGGAGACCCTTAAAAGCACTATGTGCTTTATTCACCTATATTAATGTTTCCTGTTCCAAAGATACAGTATTCCCTCAGAAGTACCCTAGAGCTGGCTGTGTGAAAAAACCTGATTAGTTGATTATAGTCCATAACCCCAGTCATGGTCTCTGACACATCTCATCTACTGGAAATGCAATGGCAATGTTGTCTCACATGGCTCTCTGCAGAATTTAACAGCAGATACCATATGCTTCAAAGGGACAGTGGAAGATACAGCTAAAATACATAAGCACTCTGCTAGAAGAACTGACCTGTGTTAACACCTAGGCTAATGTCCTAGCAAAATGCATTTTTAACTTCTCATTCCAGAAAATAACAAGCACAAGAGACTCTGAAAAAGATGCATTAGGATATGGTAAAATGACTGTGCAAAGCACAGGGTCATAGGAGTCTCACTGATGTCTAAAATACAAGTTTAGTGCAGCTGACAGAAGAGGAGATAGTCTCATCAGATTACAGCTGACAGTGTCATGTAGCCACACAAGAAGCTATGTAATGAACAGAGCAAAGGAACTATAACCCCATCATCCAAAGCTGTAGTGACAACGCACAACAAATATTCTGCAGAGCATTAGTCCTTCATTTACAAGAAAAGTTTAATTACAGCAATAAATATAAGCCACTTAGAGAAGACCCTAAGAGATCACCATACAAAAAGAGGCTAATATAATCTTAAGAAGCAAACCAAAGCAAGTAGGCAGGAGGGTAAACACATCAAAAGGACTTGAAATAAAAGGGTGTTGGGAGAAAAATACTCAGACAGGAAGTATTCATGCCTAAGTCTCTAACCTACAGAAGAGTGTAGTTTTAGAAAACAAACTGGGGCCAAAATTGCACTTTTAATCCACTAAAGAAAGATGTTGTGGTGCATGGTTGTCTGAAATCACAGGGGACTGGATGTCAGCAGGCCATTCCATTTCATTCCATTTCATTCCATTTTCCAGCGTGTAAGTGGAGAATTTGAAAATGAAGGGAAGAATTTCCAAGATTTCTAGGCACGTGATAAGGGAAAGCTACTTGGTTAAAAATCACATTAACAAAAGATAAAACTGAAAAACAAAATATTGCATATTGCTATGCTTGGATATGTAGTACATATCCAAATACTGAGTATACAGAAAAAGAAATCATTCCAGAGAAATCAGTCTAACTTTTCTAAAGTCTATAAATATATGAAAACTAGTAAATCGACTATTTATTTATACTTATATGCCTGTATTTCATAATGTATTTCCAATTTCAAAAAAAGTTTATTTTATGGTTAATTTTCAAAGCTCTAAGGTTAGAAATTAATCCAGTTATTCATGTAAGCAAAAGGGCTAGTTAAAAGCCATTTCATAATTCTTTCAGAGATATTTCTTTCCTGGGGGAAAACAAGGTGGTACCTCAGAGGACAAGCACAGACCACCTTTAGAATCCTCTCTGCATACCTTAAAACAGACTTATTTATCTTCCCAAGAAAAGAGGAACAGGAAAATAATCATATAAAATAATGGCAAGCCACAGTGATAATGAGAGGATGAAATAAACACAAAGTCAAAATATACCTCGTAATTTCAGTGTAGGTGCTGAACTTCCCATGGTTGCCGTTTAATATCTCCTTGTTGCTTCCTGGTATCTTAAATACATACACATTTGTGATGATCCAGGGTAAAACTGCAGCATTTTTAATGTGGCACCACAGTCTGATTGGTCCTAATTGGATTTTTTATCTATGTGGGAAGATAAATTATTTGATTTTACTGCCTACAGTGAATTTACAGGTGTGACAATTCTAAAGACTTCTTTTTAATGGGGAAGGTGATTTATTACAGTATAAGTGAAAACCCAGGAGTGTCCAAGTGTCAGCAGTGCTGTCACTTTTTCAAAATCTAAACACTCTTCATTCTGACCCTCACACTTTATATGAACATAAAACACAGAGACACTTCGCTAATATATATTTTAATTATTTAATGCTTCTCCTTCCCTCCAACAAAATATTCTTTCCAATATGTGTTTCAAATTGTGTGTGGTCAGCCAAGGAATGACAGAACAGCTTTTTACTTAGAAATAATTGTTTACTTTAGGCTGGTGGTAGTATCATCTTGGTACTATTCAGGACAGTACATGTCCTTATACACAGTATCCTAACATATTCCGTGGTATAAAGAGTTATTTTTATAGGGATGATAGTTTCACTAGAGCAGATTGAATGAAATAGCGTAATTGAATGTAGGGTTAAAGCATGAGTTGGTTTTGAATTGCCCGGTTTTCATTTGCTAGCATTTATTGTGTCCTATAGAGTGAAATGCCAAGATGTTTGCCTGACCTCCTAATGAAAGTCAAAGTGATCAGCCTTGTCCACAAAGCTAAGGTATGAGTGTCTATGTACCTATATATATGTATATTTGTGTATGTGTCTGCAATTGGCTTTTCCCACATATGCACTTGCATATATACCATTCTTGGTGACTATTCAGAATATAATCATATCTTTGCATGCCTGTACGCAGTACATGCAACAAGCACATGCAGGAAGCACGCAAAAAAGGACTATCCAGTCATAACCTCGACTCTGAATTTTTTAGACATTAGAAATAAGACTATATGATGTCTGGGAAATAAAGAAGCTGAGATCCATACCCCTTTTCTTTCTCTTTATATCACTTAGACCAAGTAAATCAGACAAATACTAACATCAGAGAGTTTTCTGGCATAAGACACAGGTGCATTTCAAGTAGGTAGAAGGTAGAGGGGTTTGGGTTTTTTTTAAATGCTTGTAATTAACTGTTAATAAATTCATTGACATTGTTTCTATGAAAAATTCAAGTTTTAAGCAACACTAAAACAAATCCAAACACTACTTGACATAAGTGATGATCAGGCAACAGTAAAAAGACTTGTCTCTGTAAAAATAGTAGACTAAGAATAATAAAATTTTGCCCAGCAAGTGCTTCTTCCACAATTAATTGCAGCATTGAGTCAAAATATTTTTGACCTCA
>VYZP01014461.1:0-11884 GCA_013400635.1 Hypocryptadius cinnamomeus | reverse complement strand
TGAGTGGGGCAGAGGGGCAGAATCCTCCCCTGCCCCCATCCTCAAGCTCAGGTGTCCCCTGTGTCAGACCCCAGCTGCCGTCACTCCCTGATCACTGATCCATGAAATCCCGATTGTTCCTTCATCCTTTTGCCATGTGATCCCAGGGCAGTCCATTAGCACCCAGGGAAACATGGAATTGTGATGAGGAGGCCCTGGTTACCAAATGTCAAGCTGCATTTTTAGCTCTGAATGGAATTAATTTGCCAGTGTTCCCTTGTTAAATGTCAGGTCCTTATGACTTGTATACATTAAACAATTCACAAATTGGAAAGCACTTGTGTAATCAAGTTAAGCGTGAGGTGGGCAGATTCCCTGCACCTAAACAAACCTGAAACTTCCCTTTTCCAATTAATATTTCATTTTATAACAGCCGCCACATTAATTCTTAATTAAATGCTTATTTGAGACACTCTACTGATTAGTATGAACTAATGAGGAACAATATGAATTGTTTATCCAGCTTCCACTTACTTTCCTTCATAAAAAGGAATTGGTGTTTGGATGACTCCTTTCATGTCTGGCTTTGCCCTAAAATGATTTACTTCCAGAAGAACTTCACAGGAACAGGTGGGATATGAGAGAGAATTTCCTCACTGAATGGGCTGGCAAACATTGGAACGGGGAGTGGAGGATTCTCCATCCCTGGAAATGCTCTGTGGATGTGGCCCCTGGGGACATGTTTAGTGGTGGCCACTATGATGATCTTAGAGGGCTTTTCCACCCTTAATGATGCTGGGATTCTGTGGTCAGAAATCATGGAACGATTGGGCTTGGGAGGGACACAAAGGGACATTTACGCAAACATTCATGATGCTCTGATTGTGGCTGGTCTGCTTTGATCCACACAACTACAGGCCAAAAACCTCTGGAACTAAAGTTTCATGTCCATCTTCCCAGCTAATTCCCAAAAAACCTCCAGAAGAAACTTGTCTAAATGCCTTTTCAACCCAAAACCAACCCAAAACGAGGCAATGCTGTCCTTAGCTTGTGCTCAGCTTGTGCAGAGGCACCTGAGCCTCACCTGAGCCTCCCCACTCTGCAGCCCCTTCTCTGGGCAGGGGGAGCTCAGCCCCTCCAGCCTGAGCTCCCCCTGCCCTGGAGTTGGAGGATTTCCCAACAAACCCGAGAACCTCTGGCACTGGGAGTGCTGAGCAGGCATTTCCATGGCCCTGTCCCCTCAGAGCTCTTGCATTCTCACCCTGTGGCTCTGTGTGTGCACTCAGAGCTGTTTGCACCTGCATTTATGACAGTCTTTATTGACCATGAACTTGTCCTGGCGTTTTATCACGTTTTATCACCTCATCCTTCAGAACTGGGAGCTCTTCCCTCAGCTTTTCACAAGCACGTTCGGGTTTGACTGTCCTGGAGGCTGTTGAAGCACAGAAAATTGGGGTGTTTGAGAACAATACCTTACAAAACCAGCAAAAACTTGCTGGTGAGAAAGTTAAAAGGCACAAGGTCAGGCCAGATTTTGGGGAAGCTCTACTGGCATTTTCCCTTGCTCAAAGAAGCTCATTGACTCTCTTGGTCACCCAGAGGCCACAAAAGGCTTCTCCCCTCACTCAGGGCAGGTAATTTTCCTTCAAGTCTGTTACTGAAGGGACTTTGTGAAGGATTTTTTGAAAGACAAATTCATCATCTGCATTTTGTACCTATGAACTCCTTTGTTATTAACCTACAAATCCTTTATTAACTCCTATTTATCAGCTATTAATTCCTTCAAAGATTTCTCCAATTTTTGAAGCAGGATTTCTTTATTTCTATCTAAACATACTTTTTGACCACTTTTCCCAGGCTGTGATCCCCTGATGTTGTTCATGGGTTTGGTGCACTATTCAAGCACAATTCCCCAGGAGGGGAATTCCCATGGACATCAGCAGGTACTGTCAGAATTGTGACCTGACAATCATGGAATCACTGAGGTTGGAAAAGACCTCCAAGATCATCAACCCAAGCTTCAACCAACACCTCCATGGCCACTAAAACATGTCACAAACTGCCACAGTTTTTGAACATTTCCAGGGATGGTGATGCCAGCACTGCCCTGGGCAGTGGTGTCAATGTTTCATTACTCTTCAGTGAAGACTTTTCCTGATATCCCACCTGAACATCCCCTGGTGCAACTTGAGGCCGTTTCTCCTTGCTCAATGTCCTTGTGGTGCCCAGGAAGCGTCACTGCAGGGGAAGTGCAGGGGACACGGAGTCTGCAGGAAGCAGAGGATGCAGGAATGCTGCCCATGCCAGGAAAACCAGTCCTAACCCAGCACCACTAAAGAAAAGCTTTTAAGGCTCTGCACAGGCCGAATTCACTGAAATATCAGGAGAGCAAAGACAGGGGAGGAATAAGCACGTAAATGGGAGCTTTCATTATGCCCACACAAGAGCTTGCAATGAGCTCAGGTACAGAAATCATTTGCACACACTCCAAATGACATTTCCTGGGAGCAAGAGCTCTGAGATGCCATCAGGAAAGAAGAAATTCTCAATTTAATCCTGAGTATTGAACCAATCCTGCTCCAGGTGCAGCCATCAGGGTGACTCTGGAATGGTGATCATTGGGTTTGTGGGAGGGAGAGAGCCACAAGTGGAAATCTGTGATCACCTCTGAATTTCTTCAGCTGCTCCTGAGCTTCATTTAAAAGCTGGCTCCTAATTTGTTTCCTTTCCTTGCTAGAATATTTGGATTGATTTAAGGAATACTTTGCACAACCCATTGACAGCAATTCCAGCTCTGAATTCCTTTAAACTTCTTGGGTGGGTGCCATCACTTCCTGCTCATTTTCCACCACTCCTTTTATTCTTTAAAGCTCCTCCTTAGGAGCCCACAGCTGGTCAGGCTCAGCCCCTGTAAAAATCCACTTCCCCGAACTCCCCCTAGCAGCCCCAAAGCAAAGCCATAAAACCTTCCCTCTCTTCTGGAACCCTTATGTTCCAGGAGATATCTTTTTAAACCTTATTTGATAATGTTCTGGCAGTCTTCTTCTAATGTATTTGGAAAAAATCTTCTATTTCAAGCTTCAGTTCTTCAGCAGATTTGAGGTTTCTCAGAAGTTTGTTCCTCCTCTTAAATTCTGGTTTTGTTTAAGTCACAAGAGCTTCTCTCTATTTTTCTTTGTAAGAAATTACTTGCTCATCTAATATAATCCTATTTAATCATTCTCTTCACCCCACTATTTGACCATTTTAGGGCTGTTTCTGTATTTTTCAGTGGATGATGTGCCTTCACCATGTTCTGCTGACCCTGTACCCAAATAAGTTTATTCCACCTAAAAATACTTTGCCCTTTCTGCTGCTCCTTTTACTTTTTCTTCTCCTTTTTGTAATGTTATTACTTCTTCATGGATTTTTAAAGCAAGATGTTAATAAAGGGGATTTCCACTTGTGGCTCTCTCCCTCCCACAAACCCAATGATCACCATTCNCAAACCCATGAACAGCACCAAGTGACCAAACTCAGGATTTATCTCCCCAAAATGGGCTTTATGAACTTCTCTCACTTCTCCCCTGGAAAACTGGAGATTCCTTTCTCCAAAAGCTCCCTCAGCAATCCTGGCCTGGTTTCTCCTGAGGAGCCCTGGCCTCTGCAGGGAAGAGGTTCCCAGGGAATGATGAAATGCTGAGACACTTTTCAGACTCCCATTAAAATCCTGATCCCACCAAATTCAATGTTCAATAAATCCCTTTGTGCTGTCAGAGGCTATGACCTCTCTCCCATCTCTGCTGGTCTGCGGGGACAGGCAGATCCCTGGCTGGAGTTTGCCAGGCTTGTTGGATCATTATTTGCTATCTTCCCTCAGATTTCTCAACTCTTCCACCTGTGGATGGTGTCTCCTGCTGCCCACTCCCATAATCAGTGAAAACACTCAGTTTGAAATACTCAGTTTGGAGAAATCTCCTTTTCCAAGAGCTCAAGGAGGCTGCTGGAGCTCTGTCCCAGTTACCACTTTTCCATAGTTAGCTCTGCTCTGGGGGCTTAAGCTGCAGGCAAAAGCGCACAAAGGTATGGAAAAATCCCCTTTTCCCTGGAGCAGATCCTGGAGTGCAGCAGGGAGAGTCAACTGGGACCACCCCAAATGAGCTGAACGGTGAGAACAGCCCGAGCTGTGCTTGTGCACCATGGTGCACCTTGGATTTAACAGGAGAGAGCCACAAATTTGGGAATGTGTGTGAGAAAATGATAGAAAATTGGGATTTCCTGGCACCTGCTTTGGCCTCCCCACCAACACGAGGGTCCTGCAAGGCCAAGTGACTCAGAGAGGACACAGCCCCTGCAGGGAGGGCTCAGGGTCACCAACCAGCTCCTCCTCCATGGACATCTTTGTGGTCTCTGACCCCATGAAAGCTCCTGGAGATCCATCCCCGGGGAACAAACCTGGCAACTGAGGCAGAAATTTCCCTTCAAGGCAGATTTTCAGCTAAAACGTTGCCAGAAAGAGAAATTTGTCCCTCTGAAGTCTCCAATTTCAGTGTGATTTTCCTCAGGACTCCTTTTAAATACTGGCATGTTAAACATTACAGTTTTAAGGATTTTTTTTTTTTAATTCCCAGAGGCTTTGGAAAATTATTTTGTAAATCTAAGAGCTTTTATTTTTTTTTTCTCTTGGAAATTTTCATGGGAGGGAGGAAGGAGCAGTTCACAAGCACATGTCAAAAAAAGAACTCTTTGTCCTGTGCAGCTGATCCTGGTGGCCTCTGAAGGTCCAGGATTCTCCCTCCAACTCCAGAATGGGTTCACCCTCAAACTTTGTTGGGATCATGCCAACAGTGAGAGCAGACACAGCTTTATTTCTTTACCATAGGTACCAGGGAACTGTCCCTGAAGATCTCCAAACCATTCCTTCCTCCTGGGTGTGAGCAGTGAGCAGACACAATTCTGTGCTGGCCCAACCTGTGTCAGAATTTCTGTGCATCCAAAGTCCCCATGAATTTATTTTGGGAAGCCATGCATCAGCAGTCCTGTACAAGGTCCCTGTCTGTCAGCAGGACCAGCTCTGGGAAACTCCCAGCATGAACGGGAGATGGTCCTGCTTCCTGCTCCATGGCACCAGGTCCTTCCCAAGGACAGGAGAAGCCCTCTCCACTTGTGGAAATCCCCACTCCTGTCAGCAAAGAAGGGCCCTGTCTAAAGGAAAGGGAAATAGAGATATTATGTCAGTTCTCAGCTGGTGTTTCACTCTCCTAAAGAGCTTTTTCATGGCTAGGAGTTAGCAATTCCTATATTCTCTTTAGGTTCTGCTCAGCCTAAACAAATATTAAATAAGAAATGGGATTTAGGGGAGGTGAATCGATTCCTGCAGCCAGGCAGGGATTTTGAAAGGCAGGATCCAACCTCCTTGCATGGATTGTGCAGCTGAGGGCACTCTGGATAAATTCATGCAGAGGTAAAGATTCAGGTTTTACCTGCAACAGAACAAGAGAGGCACAGCCAGATGGATTTATCAGTGGAGCAGTGGAAACACAGCCCCAGGCACATCCAGGGAATATTGATTTATTGCTAATCAAGGCCAGGATGTGTGAGGGTAATTTCTGTGCCAGGCAGATGACCCCAGGTGCTGCAGCTGGGAATTGCCCACTGAAGCATGAGATCCATGTCCTGGCTGAGTCAGGGCATCTTGGAAGGGAGGGAGAGACAGATCTGCTGACAGGAGAGGGCTTTGCACTGGTGGTGACCCTCAGGAAGGGGCTGTTCCCAATGATGAAAATCCCAAGGCAGAGGATTTTATCCAGGCTAATTTGCACCTTCCATTACCCTGCCTTACATATCCTCATTCTCATCCTCATCTTCATGGCACCATCCAAGGGGTGTCCAGCAGGAAATCTCAGGAATGCCAGGGGGAATGCTGAGTTCAGGAGGAAGAGCTGGTCCCCATTCCTGCCAAGCTCAGGCTCCAGCTGGACCCTCCTGCTGCAGGAGGACAGCTCTGCCTGTTCACACAGGTTTGCCTCCCAGTTTGGACCTGAAGGACCCCACTTTCATCTTTCCCTCCTCCAGGCCATGCACCTCCCATCCAGTTTCCCAGTGGTTTCCCAAAATGCCACTGCTGCTTTTCCCAGTTCTGCTCACAGGGAGCTGGAGGGGTCTGTCAGGGCAATCCATGGTGATCCAGAGCCGTCCACACCTGGGATCTGGCAGGAATTTGACTCCTCTCCACCAGGAGCTGCTTTCCTTGGCTCCTCACACCTTCACACCAGGAGGAGCCAATCCCAGTGACAAACACAGGGCCAAATCCCTCCATTCGGGACCCTGCCTGGAAAATCAAGGTTCAGGACAATGCTAATTTTCTGTCATTAATTTGGGGAGTAGATTTATCATAACCACGGGTTCTGGTGTGATTCCAGCTCTAATCCCACTAACAAGATGAGCTGCCCAGCTGGTACTTAATGTGGCTGAGAGTGGAATTCTCCTGCTGGGAAAAGCGGCTGTGTGGAACAGGAGCAGGGCTGGCTAACGAGGCTTAAACTGCAGCAGGGACCTCTGAGGAGGAGCTGTGACACTGCTGGACCAGCAGAGAAAGGGGGATTTAGGTTCAGGGGATCATGTCTAATGGTGATGAAGCGAAGGTTTTATTCCATTCAATAAAGATGAGGGAATCTAAAGCTACCTAACTTCTCCCAGATTAACAGGGGAAAAAATTCCCTGGGAAGCACTCAGAGGGAAGCTCAGCCATGGAAAGGTCACCACAGAAAATTGGCAGGAGCATCACTCTGCCTCTCTTGTGTCTTCCCAGTCTGCCAAGCCCTGCTTAGTCGCAGGTTTAGGCCATTCCCAAGTATTGTGTGCCCTGCCTAGGACTAGGCTAGGACTAGGACTGACTCACTTTTTATGGTGGTCAAGGAAAGCTCCCTCCTGACCACTCTGTTCTCCTTGGGAGCCTTGCTGACCACAGATCCCCCTTTCCTGCCCCCAGCCTTCAGTGTCCCAAATTCCCTAGACTTTCTGGGAATGAGCTCAGAGCCCAAAGCTACATTTAGCTGCCACACAGAGGCACAGCCCCACAGGTGATGTTCCCAGAACCTCCCTCCCTCCTCCCTCCTTCTCTCATGTTTTGCCTGCTTATTGTTCAAACTTAAAACACCAAAAAAGCAGATCCTCCAAGGGCAAAGAGTGGAACAAGAGCAAGAGGAAGGGAAAGAAGTCATGGCTGTGACCTCCCCATCACCTACTGCACCCTAGGAGAGGGTGGGAGCCCCTCTGCTCTGGAGCCAGGCTAGGAGAGCTGGGAATGTCCAGCCTGGAGAAGTTTCAGTGAGAACTCAGAGCCCCTTCCAGGGCCTGAAGGGGCTCCAGGAGAGCTGGAGAGGGACTGGGGACAAGGGATGGAGGGACAGGACACAGGGAATGGCTTCCCACTGCCAGAGGGCAGGGCTGGATGGGAGATTGGGAATTAGGAATTGTTCCCTGGCAGGGTGGGCAGGCCCTGGCCAAAGGCTCTGCCACTGCTGCACAGCCAAACTGCCATTTCCATACAGGTCATCTTTATTCATTCCCTGTACTCCAAGGCAGCTTTAAAGGTTCAGGTGAAGGCTGAGCCTGCAAATTCTGGCAAGACAAGTTGGTATTACTCAGAAACAATCCCTATCAGAACAGGCCAAACAAATGTGACCCTCATTGTCTCCAGCATCAGCTGCCCTATTTCATCGCTGCCTTTCTCCCTCTCAGCTGAATCATTTAACTTTGAACAACATTCAGCCATCCTGCTGCATCAAGGGCTCAGCCAGACAGGGGCTGACACCAGACCTTGGGCAGAGTTTAGGGAACTGCTCAGAGTTCCCTGAGCAGTTCCCTAAAAACAGGGGCAACTTGAAGGAAAAAATGCCAAAGGCTACAAAACACAGAACCCAGAGTGGTTTGAGTTGGAAGGGTCTTAAATCCCATCCCATCCCACCCCTGCCATGGGCAGGGACACCTTCCACTGGCCCAGGCTGCTCCCAGCCCCAGTGTCCAGCCTGGCCTTGGGCACTGCCAGGGATCCAGGGGCAGCCACAGCTGCTCTGGGCACCCTGTGCCAGGGCCTGCCCACCCTCACAGGGAACAATTCCATCCCAATATCTGCTCTTTTTTCAGTTTAAAGCCATTGACTTTATCCTCCTTGCCAAGGATATTGTATTTTAATTGTGTATTTCCCATTCCATCCAGGAGCAGGGATAATTTTCACAATCTGAAGGATGCTTGGCCCTGGCTCTTCAGCCAAAAAATTTTCCTGGGAATTATCTCCCCATTACACTTCTGTACCTGAAAAACCGTCCAGCTGTACTCCCAGGTATCCCACAGAGTCTGTCCATGCAGCCCTTGGGATTTCTCACGGATGGGCACCTCTGCACTTAACCAAGGTGACTTAAATGATGGCTTCAAGGACGAGGCTTAGTTTAAAGTGCAGAAACCATGGTTTACCAAGGTTCTGCCAAAATATTCTCCTGCTGGACAGCCCCAGGTAGGTGAACTCCTCCTTTGTCAGCCCTCCAGGACACGACCAGTGTCACTTCTCACGAGGAACAGGCTTTGAAGGGGGGTTTTAAGCACTCTCAGCTTGTAAATATTTCATCTTTCTGTAACAGGCGCTGTAGCTGTGCAGCCACTCGTGCACATCACATTTACCTGGTGTGAGTGAAACCAGGAGCTGGCAGCTTGCACAGCCAGGTCAGCACTTTCTCCTCTGAGCCAGCACCTCTTGGCCCCGCTTCCATCCTCAGATGCCTGATCCAAGCTTTCAGCAGCTTTGCAGTGAGGGAATATCACTCCAAGAGGAAGAACAGCAAACAAAGGGCTGATAGAATCACTGGCAACCCTGGAATTAGTAAAAAAACTCTAAAAAACTCAAATTCTTTTATGTTATGAGGGGGGAAAATCCTACATGTTTTATCAGAGTTTTTATGACAAATTAAAATGTTCTGAGAATGACAGCTCTTCCTGGAGCATGGGAAAGCTTCTTCCCCACAGTAAAGTCATTCAAAGGAGAGGTGGGACAGGAGAGAACTGATGAAGGATCCTCTGGAGCAAAGAGGAGCTCACTGCAGACAGAGCCCAAAATCCAAAAGACTTGAGAAAGAAATGAGGACTTATTGAGATTTTAAAAAAGAATGTAAAAGAAAGCATTGAAAATATCGCAACCTGAGGGAGTTACAGATTAAATTATTCCAATTTTTAATGCTTAAACTCTCCATGCAATTCCTAACACTGGCAGTGCTGAGATCCCTCCTGCCCTGAGAACCCCTCCCAAATGTCGTCTTTCTCTAAAAGCTCTTTCCTGGCATTTTATGGAGTGGGGATTTGCAATTTTGAGTTAAAAATTCAAGTCCAGGCCATGCCCTATGGGGAGGCCACCCTGAGGATATTGTGGATCCCCAGGGCCTGCCTGGGATGCAGGCACCAAGCTGGGAGATTCTGCTGAACATTACATTAAGGAAGGTCCATAGAGCCAAGAAAGGCCAATTAAATATTGAATTTCCTTGTGTGGAGAGCTCTCCAGCTCTGCAGGAGCCAGGAGCCTGTCTGTCACCAGGAAACTTCCCTTAGGCAGCAGCAGAAGTGACGTGTGAGGACGTGAAGGAAGCACCGGGATGCCTGAGCAGGCATCAATTCCTTTGGAGCTGAATGGGGAGTCCTGGGAACATCAGAGGCAGGATTCAATCTGTTGGAAGTGGGTGGCAGATCCTCTGCCATGCTGAGACAGGTTTGTAAAGAGGAAGTGTAAAAATAATAATAGGGGGAAAAAAATCAGCAGCATTTCATGTGCAGGGGCTGAGGAGCATTTTCAACTTGGTCTGCAGCTCCGAGGAGCAGTTTGGGTACTGGAAAATCTTCTCTGCTGAGCTCTGCAGGTCCTGCAGGACATTCAGGGCCAGGTTTTACTGAAGGGTCAGTTTGAGGGATGCAACTTTGCAGGAGATGCTGCTCAAGGGGTGCTGCCAAGGTTGCGATGTTGGATCTGTAAGTCAGAGTTTGAGAGATGCTGGGTGAGAAAATTCCACCAGACCAACACCCTGGAGCAGTGGGAGGTGTCCCTGCCTGTGGCAGGGTTGGAATGAGATGAACTTGAAGGTCCTTTCCAAGCCAAGCCATCCTGGTGTTCCATTATTTCCCTCGGTCCTAAGCTCACCTCTGGACCTTCTGGTTGCTCGAGCCCAGTCCCTCAGGCCCTGGAGAAGGCCAAGGTCTCCCTGTGGGTCCAGCACTCCAGGAAAGCCCTGGAGCACCTTGAGAGCAGCAGACCCTGCTCACTGATAGCTCCAGGTACAGGGGGCCTGATGGTGGTGGCTCATCCAGGGCTGCAGGGAGTGAGGGAATTTGGGATTGGCTGCCTGCAGGACAAGGTTCAATGCAGCTGTTGGAAGGCACAGGAATCCACGCCTGGCAGAGCATCCCTAATCCCTGTGGGATTCCCACAGGAGGGGATTTACCTGTGGTAATCACATATCCTCTGAACAGAGAGAGACATAGCTCTCCCAGGATTTTCCTGGGAAACTGTGAGAAGCTGTGGGAAACTTAGAGAGAAGAATTCAAACAATTATTATCTCTCTTTCTGTAACCATTGTTTATAGATATGGTTCTCCAGAGTGTGCTATTCACAGTTCACCAATAGTGTGAGAGGTTTTCACTTTGAGACCAATCAGGTCTCAGCTTAGCAAATCAGACTATAAAAGTCACACCTTTTCCTAATAAATGATTCTATGCTGCCTTCTGATGACTAGAGTCTCTCATTCCATCCATGACTCAACAGCATCATTTACCCTCCTCTCCACTTTGCAAATCCCACACTTCCAGAGCCACGGATGCATTGGAGATCCATGAAGCCAACAGGGAAGCCAGCAGGAGGACATGGGCTCTGTACAGCAGCTCAATCCAGAGGGATGTGCCTATGCTTTAGGACCTTGCATTTATTCTTGGGGTGTTTTGTTCACCTCTGAAGGCCATTTCATACAAATCATCTGTGATAAAAGGGTGTTGGATCCACCCACAGTGGGTGCAGTGGAGGGGCCACTCCAGGCTCATTTTCAGTCATGTGCCAAAGGTAAAAAGATTCCTGGTCCTTGCAGATTAGGACCAGGAATACTTGATTAGGTTCTTGGCCCTAATCAAGTGGGATGAGGATGAAGCCATTATTTTCCATTCAGGTCATAGTGATTTATTAATGGTGCTCAAAACTGCAAATCCCCACTTCATGAAATGCCAGGAAAGAGCTTTTAGAGAAAGACGACATTTGGGAGGGGTTCTCAGGGCAGGAGGGATCTCAGCACTGCCAGTGTTAGGAATGGCACTGAGAGTTTAAGCATTAAAAAATGGACTAATTTAATCTGTAATTCCCTCAGATTGCGACATTTTCTCTGGATCAACACTTTCTTCTATTTTTTTTTTTTAACAATCTCAATAGATCCTCATTTCTCATCATAATAAAATTTAGCTCTTTTTTTGAAGATTTTCACCAGCTCCACCTACTGCCGCTCCCATCCTCTTCAACACTTCCTGATTCACTGCTGCTTCCCCTTCTCTGGACGGGGATTGGGAAGCTGCTTCCCACAGAGGTGGGTGCAGCCTCCCCTCAGCCAGGTCTGTGATGGTGATCAGGAAAATGCACAGAAAGAGACTTGGCTCTTGCTTTGTGGAGAGGACCACAGGACTGGAAGGAGTCTGTAACTGTCCTGTTTGGGAATGTTGACAGGATGGCTTCAGTGTGTTTCCCTTCAGGAGAGGGTCCTTAGGTCCAGCATGCTCTGGGATGAGCTCTTGGTCATTGTCCAGGGATGAGCTCTTGGTCATTGTCCAGGGATGAGCTCTTGGTCATTGTCCAGGGATGAACTCTTGGTCATTGTCCAGGGATGAGCCTTGGGTCATTCCCCAGGGATGA
>VYZP01014460.1:12223-26320 GCA_013400635.1 Hypocryptadius cinnamomeus | reverse complement strand
AAGGAAGATGAAGTGAAACTTAAGGAAAAGTCCTACACAGTGAAAACCAACCATACACCTCATTTCAAAGTTGTTATGAATTTGGGTCATTTAAGTTACACACAAATTCAAATCTGTACACCATCACAAGCAGATTGACAGCCCAGTTCTACCATGGTCTCTAACATATTAACTTTTCTGTTTGACTTTACAACATTTGTTTTCCATTTCCTCCTTTTCTCAAGGAGAGGGATGCTTTAAGAGAGACAAAAATTTATAGCAATTTATACCTAAATCTCCTTCATGTTTATTCAGACATAGCAGCACAACTTATAAAAAATGTTCCCAATTCACCTTCAGACAAAAGCCATGCATTATGCTGAACCTTTATGTGTTGTTTTGTATGTTGCACTCAGACTTGTTACCAGTATCTAGTAGCTTGCTCTAGGTTACTAATAGCAAGTTGCTACTTTGTGTGTCACACCCCTGCTACAGGAGTCAGATTTTTGCACATGTATCCATTGCCTTTGAAATCTCCTGCTCTAACCAATACAGCATGGAATTAGGGTAAAGGTTGGTTTGTTTGGGGTTTTGTTTGTGGGGGTGGTGGAATAACTAATGTTGTTGGTGTTTGAACAGTTATCTAATAAAGGAAGTCAGCAACGTGATCAAAGAGTACACAGTCAGAATCCAGAATCAAACTAAGTGTAAAAGAACAAACAATTTTAGGCAGTTACACAGCTGTCTGTCAAAGTCACAATCTAGTTTGACGTGTGATGCTTCAGGCACATAATTAATCTAAACAGCTTTCAAGACAGCTTTCTTCCTTAAAACTGAAAAAGTAGGAAGTTACTAAAACTTTACCTTGTTGTTGAGCAATTATTATTAAAATAAGCCATCACCTGTCACAAAGTATTTTTCACAGAGCAAATATTTTCAAGTATTTAAACAATTGCATTATGGTAAAATTGCCCACAGGAAGCCTAAACCAAGCTATTTTATTATTTTAAGATATTTTAAGATCAGGATTCTCTGACTCTTTAATTTGGAGATTCTGAAATGTACTATTAGACGTTCCTAAAAAATTGATGCATTTTCCTGTGCATGGAGAATCCTCCATTGTTCTTGTTTGACAAGACCAGGGTTGAAGGCAGACACTGCCAAGCTAAATTTAATGGCCAATATTATGGAGGTCCACAATTTTTGGTTTGCTTGTCAATTTACATGATTATTAAAATGGAACTTTGGATATTAAAAAAAATATTGAGCATGGCAGTAAAACTCTGAATTCTGATCATAAACCAAGTCACGGGGACAAACTTCAGGAACTTAATCCACCACAGCAGGGGGAAGAAGAGCATATCTGGTAGGAGGAACACACTTGCTGTGAGAAGATGACTTCTAACCTCAGTGTGAAGGCCTGGGCAACTGTCTGGATTTTTGCAGCCAAAAAGCCCCTTCTCAGTACAGCAATGCCTGAAGACATCTGCAGACAGCCACAGGTACACCCAAAGAGAAATTCAACAGGAGGAACTACAGTGGCTGCACTGAACTCTTAACTGAGTTTGCTCAATTTTTTTTACTGTTCTGGAATATTTGACAGTTATGAATTATACAAGTAAAGTGATTGGACAAAAGACTGGAAATGCATTTTGCAGGGTCAAAAATCCAGAAAATCTCCTCAGACTTCACAACCAGAAGCCAGACTCCACATCACAAGGCTCAGAGGTTCTTGTTCAGAGATGTTTTGAACTGGCAAATGGTAAAAAGGCAGTTTGGGTTATTATTCCACTTATCTGGTTACTGACCAGGATATTAGGGTGGGTTACCCTTTTGGTTCTCTGAAACTGCTAAACTGTCACTGAATTCAACAAACTAAAAACAACCAGAGCAGTAGCATAATAGAATAATAATATCAGAAAACAAGATAACAGAATGAACTACATTGGCATGTAAAGATGTCTATTGACTTCCAAGTGCTATTGCTTTGATTATGTTCGTAACACCTATATATACCAAGACTTTGTTCAAGCCCAAACTTCTTCCATTCTGTCTGAGCATTTTTATATTGAATATCTCTTCACATAGAAAGAAATAAGTAGTCTCAGAATAAGCAAATAAAGGTATATGGCACTCGAATTTATGGAAGTAGATAAGTTTTCTTTCCCCATGTGAGGCTTCTAATCATAGCTCTTGATGTACATATAGAACACAATACCTATAAAAGAGGAGCTTAGATGAATAACTAGATGTACAAGTATTTTAATGGATAGCCCCATCCAATTGTTGATACACAAAAACAGATCAGACTACAATTACAAAGGTATATACAACACCGGTGTTTACCATTATAGCAGGAGATAGCATCTGAGACACCTGATTGGCTTTCAGCAACTATTTGTTGACCCATTTTTCAGGAAAATCCCTCTTCTATTCATTAAACTGTTCTTAACTCAGAATTACACACAGGCATATTTGTAAGAGGTGCTACTCAGCTATTTAAGCTCATGAAAGCTACTTTTGCAGAGCCAGCAGAGGGAGTACAGACATCATTTTACTTATCAGCTGTGAAAAAGATACCTTGTAAGAAAGCACTAAAAGAGCTGTGCCTGCAAATCTAATGCACTTAGTTTAAAGCATGCCAAGAACTTCCTCGGTCTTTCATAGACGTGTATGTCAATGGGCAGTAGAGTTGGTATTTCATTTCTGATTCTCGACCAGCTGTCACATCTTAAAAGTCTCATACCTGATGAATGGCAGGAGCAATTCTGACAGTACTAACAAGTACCATAAGGCCTGATGCTTCAAATGCATTTAAAAAAAATAATTTTAAAAACCCCAAAAAACTCAACAACCAAAGCCACCACATAGCTGCAATTCAAGTTTTTATTCCTATGGATTCCACTGTTTCTCAGTTTCTGAAAAACTAAATCCTTTTGGTTGTCCATTTCTTAGAAAACAACTTCACTTGGAAGACAAGGTGAAAAACTCAGAGTTCAAGACAACCTCAAGCAAAGGAGCCCTGAAGGCACATAGCAGTGTTGGACTAGAAGGTAACAGTGAGCCTTTCTGCTGATATTCACAGAGGCACACACCTCCTGGCAAATCTGGTTTTACACAGCCTCTGAGGCAAGAGCCCTGCTGCTTTATTTAGCATTTCCATTGATCAGCGTGCTTTGGTGTTGACGATTGTGACTGAATGGTGTTGACACAGTGTCGGCTGTGGAAACAGTTTTGGAAAGAGAAATAGGCTTTGAGCAGACAGATTGATAGCTTGTTGCCATCCTCTCATGGAGTTGAACCCAAAACTATAGGCCAACATGAGACAACACACCTTCCTGCCAAAAACTCCACAGACACCCACGTTTTCTAGTCTACAAAACTGACTGGATTTTTTTTTTCTTAAATAAAGTTTGCATTTCTTAACTTGTTGGTACAAGGCTAAGCTCATATAAAATTCTTTCCAATCTTAAGCATTCACCAAATAATTTTTTTGGGTCGCTATTTCTAAGTTTCACTATTTAGAAGTCTGTATGTGAGAAAGTCATACAAGTGCAATAAATGAATGCTTTTGTCTTAAAGTTTCCTCTAGAAGAGCAGCAAAACGCTCCTCCTCCCAAAGAAAAGATAAATTTCCATCATCTTAAACTTCACAGGAACTTTAAAAAGCTTTGACAGCTTTAATCATTAGATTTTGATTACTACCTACCAAAGAAGAATGTGCCTGTAGCTACATAATTTAGCCTTCACTTGTTTCAGGTTTTAAAAATAGAAGAACCAGCCTTCAGCAAGTTAGATGGCTGTTTCTTCTCCCCATCTACAAGAAAGTCGTATTCACTTCTCAGCTTCATTTTTACATGGCAGATTCACAAAATTAGTAAGTCAGAGTGGGCTGAGCTGGTTCCCATCTTACAGAGCTTACATGATATTTTATAGCTGACTAAAAAGTTTTACCCCTATCATGCAACGAAGCCACCTCACAGTTTTGCTGTTGAAACTCAGAGCTCCTGCAGTGTTCTCTATTTGTGTGCTGTGCCTGGGTGGTTCCCAGGACTCCAGCTAGGCTGCTCAATACGTTTTATGCAGAGCAAGGAAAGCCATGCTTCTTCCATCACAAACATGCTGATGATCAAGTGTCAGGATGCATACCAACCACTCTGACCATCCCTTACTTCCCCAAGTTATTGCAGTCTCTTGTAACAACAGTGAAGTTCCTGCAGGTACATGGAGTCTTATACAGATAGTAAAAATGCCTTTTTTTTTTCCCAGCAGAATGGTTATCTAACCAGACTCACCACACAGATAATCCAATGCCAGTGCCAACTCAAAACACAGCACAGAATACACTGAACTTGCTTGAGTGAAGCAAATATGAAACCATACCTGCAGGAAATATCCACAAATTCTAATTCATCCGGCAACTAGAGCCTTGCTAAGCTCCCAACTAACTATGTTTATAACACACCACATTTGAGAGGCTGACATTAGGGTTCTAATGAGCAAGTTAAGACACATGATCTGTTTATATAAAGTAAGTAAGGTGTGGGGGAAAGGGCTGAAAAGCCCCTTGAAACATGAGCATCCTTCCTCTTGGTGAAGTTTCTACAGCAAATTCCACAGAATTTTATAATTTAGCATTACTACAGCTGCTTTTAAGGATGTACACAGGCTTGTTGTTATCTCAGTTTTAACCTGAAACCCTTCTATTTAGTACATAGCTGAACAACTACTGATTCTAACATTAATCACTCCCCACGATTTAGTACTTCAATAATTGGTAATAGACAGCGTGTAGCAGACACAGGAGCTTTTTTAAAAGTCAGTGTTGAAATTGTGCTCTTCCCCATCACCTGTTTTCACCACCTGAAAGGTCTATCTCAACTTCTGAAGCCTGTGTGCATTTTGTGGGATAAAACTTTACATTTCTTCCATCAATTGCAAGATTCACCTGACCAAACGGAAACACCTACCTCTAAGGTAGGCACTTCAGGCGCTTTTTGTAAACAGGCAATGAATAAATTAAAACATATATATCAAAATATTATATTTAGCCACCTAGGACATGATCTAAAATAGTCACATGCATCTCCTCTTAGATGCGCTTGCGTCGCTTCAGCAACAGAAGCAGCGCAGAGTGACTACTTTCAGTTTTTTAAGACGCTTATGTAAGTGGCCAGGATTGCTCTGCCAAAGTTAAGCACAGTCGGCTGGGCTGAACTCACATGTCAAGCAGCTGCACTACCATGTCAGAGCAAGAGGAAGGATGTGGCTTCACAGTTAGTTTAGGAATACCCAAGCCAGTGCTACTGCCAGAAGGTACAGCCCTGCGCCAGCACCGCCGCTCACCTGACCTCAAGGTCAGGGGACAGCCCTGGATGAGAACCGGTGACAAGCAAGACGGCAGCAACACCTGCGGTTCCTCCTGAAGGTCACACAGTGACAGGGACTGCCCCTTCCAGCCAGCACAGGCCTCACCAGCTCAAGTCAATCATGGAAGCTCTTCTCCACACCCCCACGCTCATCCTGGGAAAAAGACAAGCCTAGCTGCACCTTTCCTGCAAGGCCCCACTACAGACCATCACCAGGGTCCCTCTTTAGCCTTCCCCCTTCCAGGTCAAGCAAAGCCACCTCATCTATTTCTCTCCACACACCCCAGGACAGCCCCTCATCGACTGTCAGGAGAGGTGCAAAACAAGGCACCATTTTTGGATGTGGCCTCACAAGAACGTCTGAAGGCAAAACCCACTGGTCACACTCTTGCTCGTGCTGCCCAGCGTGGGCCAGTCCTTGCCAGCACAGGAGAGCCCTGCAGCTGGCTCAGGCTGCTCCCTGTCCTGCAGGGTGGCCAAGACCTTTCCTACAGGCATCCTTGTCCCCGTGGTAGGGTACAGGTGCCAGCCAGCCTCAGCTCTCCTGTTCACCCTCACTCCAGGAATCTAGGCCATGCAGTAGCCCTACAACCACGTCACCATTTTCAGCTACTGTCAATTGTGACAGTGAAGGGGAAAGCCCATTAGAAATGTTTTTACTTTGTCAGCTCAGTAATGCTCAGGAGGGGCCTTGGGGAACTCCCCATCAGGAGCTTGAAATTGACCTGTTTTACAATGGCTGCCTCAAAGCAACATGTACTAACTTGGTCCATTTCAAAGCATTTTGCCCAGGGTTATATATATACAACCTTATTTTCCATAACAATTTCTGTAGCCTTAGATTTGACTATCAATTGAAGGTAAATATAAAGCTTTGAGCTTATGCAAATTCAGCATTGCAGTTTTGGAATGAGAGGTTCATCTGTCAAGAATGTTCAACTATCTTCCCAAAAAATATGAAGTACTCCCCTCAAGCATACATCCCTTGTATTTTTTCATCTGGTAAACCAATTTCCAGTGTTAGAAGGTAGCACAACACAGCTTTAGGGTGTCAAGACTTCTCACAACCAAGACAACTTTTTCTAAACCATTTTGCTAATATGGTTTGCAGAGCTGCTCTCCAGTGCCCGGCAACACCAGAATCAACAAGAAAAAAAGAAAGCCATACACAAATCACTCACTCACAAGCAAGACGTAGCATGTTATATGCTGGCATCTAATTTTGGATGTGTGTGTTTGTAACAAAGGTCTTTCAAAAGGTTCCCATAACCTAGTATGCATTGCAGAGTGAGTAACTCTACACAAAGGATAACTCCACTGTAAGTGCCTCCATTACCAGTAAACACCACACATACAGACAAATCCAGAGAAAGAGACCATGTCTTTCTCAAATCCCAGAGAATTTAGTCCTTTATTCCCAAACCTCTTTTAACTCACTTGAGAAATACAGCTCTAGTTTAGGAACAAATCCTTAGATCTGCAGTCACCACAACAAGATCTACCTATTAGCAAAATGCATCTGAAAGCAGATTTTGTGAAAATGTCAAGATGTTTCACTATGCAAAGCAAGCTCATTGCAGAATAAGAAAAATCACTGTCAATGTTAACTACTTGGATTGCAGAGCAGAAATAGGTGAACACAGACTGCAATGATTTGCGTTATTAATAAAGCAGACATAAAGCAGTTGTGCTAGCAGTGGTAAAGCACCTTCCCTACTCTTTCCAGCTGTCAGTCTCAACTATGCATATTTGAAAGCCATCTGGAACAGACCCTGACAGCCAGTTTAAATCATTTCATGTTTCATACAACCTCAACTGAGTGAGGTTGGTAGACACTGCTCTAATTTAAGTATTGATTTGTACTATGTTCCATAGGCTTCATGAAGTTCTGCACCAGCTTCATTCCCAAGTGACGAAAAATTGGCAGATCCAAGCAATATAAAGCAATTTGAAGTGCAGTATCAATACTGATAGCAGTAGCACCTGGATGGAAGCGAAAAAACTCCTGTTCAGTATGCATATTGAAATCCTGATCTACTAGATCTACACAACCAGAAGAGATTCAAAAATACCACCCTTTCTTAAACAGTTTAAGGGCTAACCATACCTGCCACCTTTTGTACCTATTTATTGTTATTACCTACTCAGTCTTCCCTATGTAAAAACATCAGAAAGCAAGTCTGGACGCTCAACACAAGCAAAATTTCTTTTACTCCACTGTAGTATCAGAAACCGCCTAGGCATATAGTTCTTGTGTTTAAACCCAAATATACTTTTATTGAACACCATTAGTTGAAAACTGGCACTCAAACCTCTCTCCCATCAAAACAATAAGTTCAAGTTCTCCCATGTGAAAAGGTTAATACCCTCCAGGGAATGGTTTCACGTGACTACTACAGAAGGAGGAACATTCTCAACCATCAATCCAAAAATTCACGTTGCTTTCCTCATGTGAGCTTTACTTCTCACCTTGGAGACCAATTTGTGCACAAAGATTGTGTAACAAACCATCTAGTGGTGCACTGAGTAGACTAAAAGTGGCAGAGATGGGACAAAAGAGGGGGGAATTATTGCAGTTAGGCTAAGATGGAAATGAAAGTAGCCATGAGGTCACCTCAGCCAGCCAGTGAAACTTTTCATTCACAGTGACAAGCCAAATAGGCAATTACAAATTATGCTCTCTCTGTCCCCAGCCTCTTAGATTATGCTGATAAACCAGCAGGTTCAGAAGGCCACCATAAAAGTCTGACAAAACTTCGGAATATTAAAAAAGCATCAAAGACATTAATAGACGTGACTAACACATCTTTTGATGAGGACTTAAAAGACTCCTATCTCTTGAAACACCTACCATACAAAACCAAATGTTTTCCAAGATTTTGGAGAGTCACAGTGACCACCTTCAACTTTTTAGAACACTACAATTTTCTTTAAAAAAAGTGTGCTGTAGCTAGAAGACTTCTTTATTGCTAGTGGCCTAAGTTCCTTATTTCAATAATAACCATAACACTATGGTTATTTCTTTCTACAGTGGAAAAACTCCATCAAACACAGCTAGTGACTCTTCCTCCTATCCCCATAGAGAGTAACCAGCTGTTTTATTTAAAATCTAGACAGAAGCCAAAATACACACCACAAGTAACACATCCTTGTATTTGCAGAGACATAGGGGCAATCCTGGAAGAGCCATGCAGACAAGCCATCAGTCACTGGTCAAATAACAAGTGCAGAAAAAGTTATGTGATTTCTACATAAGGGCACATCTGTAACCCTCCACTGAAGAGCACTTGTGTTTCTTTCACTGGTGTATGTAATGCAAAGGTGACTAAGTTCATCTTTGATTCAAAATCTTAAAATTAATAGGAAAGTTTAAGTTTTAATGACAATGTAAGCAGGAAAAGAGCACACCACTATAACCCTTGGGGCGTGTCCCACAAGTTAGATAGTTGCTTAAAGCAGAGTGAGCTGAATCATCTTTCCTGCCTTGAGTTGGGGTTTGTTGCTATCAACTTTTCAGAGCATGGTACATCCTGGGCCTCCTCTGTACAGGACCAGACACTGTACACCAAGTGGTGAGAAACCAATAGTGTTGTTTTCCCTGCTGCTACCTTATCTTTCTGTGAATATAAGGGCACAAGTAAGGGTAGCAGATTACAAGTGATAGGCTCCCAGAAGTGTGTTTTAAGAACATGGTGTTTCCTGTGCTCACTGGGAATTCAGCTCATACACAATATTATGAAAAATGAGACATGCAAACCACTGAAGTTCACTGTACATAGGAAGCCATGCAGAAAATCACCTAATTCTCATCTACAAAGCAGCATCACATTATAGCCAGCAAGAAGCCAGGGCTACCTACCCCTAGGGCTGAAACTGGTCAGGCTGTAAGTGGCAGAACCAGCCAGACTTAATGGCCAGCACCAGTTTATCAAATGTCATTCTCAAAATGGATCTATACACTCTTGAACTGCACAGTGCAGTTGCAAACAGCAGAAAGGAGAAATATATTCTCTTTCTCAGTCCATTCCCCTTCAAAGGCAAGGCAGATGTTATTTGTCTGCTTTGTAACAGCAATTACATATTATCTCTTACTGGACAAAAAAATAAGTTATATTTATTTTCAAAGCTATTTCTGATTTCTTTTTTAAATGCCTCCTACATTTTCCTTAGATTTCTTCTCCCACAAGTCCTTTGAAATACCAATAGAGAAAGCCTCATACCTACTTTGCAATTCACCAAAATTAATCTAATAACACCTCCTGCTGTCATCTGTCATTTAGAGTAATATTTATAAGTGGCAGCAGAAATAATTTTTGTAACGTTTACTGGAATGCCAATACCTTGAACAGACAGCTCCTTCAAAGATACTGCTCATATCAAGTGAAATCTGTCACGAAAACTAGAAATTCACTTTAATTAACTGTATTTGAAAGCCTGATAATTTACAAATAAAAGACAAACTGGACAATACCATGTGTCTGTGTAGAAATTACATTCTGTCTGAGTAGGTGCAACTGTTCACCAAGATGTGTTAGTCTAATATTTCGCCTGTTGATTTCATTGTGCATGTCACCTCCTGGAAATCCTCTATACTGCTCATTATCACTGCTTACATCTTCTGTGTGAAACTGCTGAACACATTTTTATTTTTCACATGCATTAAGAAATGTTTGGAGGGCTTCATGAACAAAAAAATCTTACTTTTTTATCATTCCATTGTTCAATTAATGAACATGGTCTTTCCAGCTAACTGAAGCCTAAGTTATGAGAATTTAGATACAGTACCTAACATTAGGTATTGAAAAGTGGAGGAATCCAATCTTTATAAAGGCAAGCTATTTTGAACAAATTAGTAAATCTTAATGCTCGTGAGAAATACCCGTCCTCTACATAAAATATCATAGGTTCACTTTTTCAAACCAGCAACAGTATCACCTCATCTTATCTTCCTCCTTTGTTTTTGGATCTGTTAAACTTTGTAAGAAATAAAAATGAATTCAGAGGAAATTTAACAGGTTTGAATAAAAAAGCCAAAAAAAAAACCTGCTTGAGACCATTGCACACACTCTAGAAAGCCAGTAGGCAGAGCTAATCCTAGCTTTTTAGACACAATTCTGCAACTCCTAGATTTTATCTGGTTTTTAATTAAAATACTCTATAGAGAAAGATCCTTATCTGCTGAATTGCAACTTTTAACAAGTCTTATTATTATTATTATTTGAGTAGAGAATACTAGAGAATACAAATTTAAGACTATTATTGCAATTTTATTGATCCTTTTGTAATAAAGTAAGCATGCATTTTTAGAACAGAGACCTCTTACAGATTCAAGCAGTCTTCCTTATTTCTCAAAAGATATTTACTTTTAAATGCCCAGGACTAATCATAGCTGTTTGCTATTCTGCATTAAATTTGGCCAACTGAAGTCTGACTTCACCATTAAATAAAATGCAAATCCCTTTTTGCACTAGTATTATTTTCTCTTTAAAAACAGAAGAAAACATATATAAAGAGTTCAAACACTGAAAGACATTAGTGAGGTCACATTTCAGTGGTAAAGAATGCCATTAATATTTAGTCTACCTTAATGGAAGAAATTCGAGTTAGAAGATACTTTAGGTTATCTTGTCCACCCTCATGTCAAGGGAGACTTTCTTGCTATGGCATGTTATTGTTTTGCCACATTCATTTTGAACTTGCCAGTTAATAGTAAGTTCCCAGTTTTAAAATCTTAAATGTTGAAGTTAATTCTTCCAAAGCATCTGTGGTTTTGAGGTGGCTTCAGCAGATCCAGCCTCTCTCTTCCTTCTTAGTATCAACTCATGATTACCTCCCATTTATCACATTCTTCTTTCCTAATAAATTCAAACAGCTAAAGGTAAAGATAACAGAAGTAATTACTAGACCTTTGTGCCTTTGCTACAGGACACTTTCAAGCCTCTGAATTTCCTTGCAAGCTTTCTACAAAACAGTTTAGATGTTTGCAATTTTAACAGCTGACAGAAGTTCTCTATATTTTGTGGTCCACAAAAGAATGACTTTCTAAACGAGACTCTTCCTTTAGACTACAGTGGATTTCAATTTGCAGGATTACCCCCAGATTATTAGCAGAATATGTATTACACAAACGGGGATCCTTTCCTTGTACCACTATCTGTATGTAATGCAACTTTGTGTAAGAAACCGATACAGTTTACTCAATGCTAATGTGACAGAAGTCTTGTTTTCTGCTTTAAATTCCCAAAAACATTTGCTCCATATGCAAAAGTAACAGTATGTGTGCTTACAAACAGTACCTCCACAATTCCCTGTAAAATTAGTCTTGACTTGTATCATTTGAGTGATCCACATAGTTTTCCATGCGTTTTTCTTTGAGTGGATGGAAGTAATAATGTTGCAATTTAGCAGTGACATAGGAACATCGATTGGGGAAACCTGCAAGTATCTGTACACAACACAGCATCCACATTTCCTTCAGCTAACTCAGCCTGGGTCGGTTACCATAATCATCAGTAGGAGCAGCAATAAACTGAACCACACAATGATGCTCTTCCAGACCGAAAATTTCACATTGAAGTGTATGAGTTTTTTTCCTCACTGAATTCAGTGACCACTTTTTCCACTGACACCAAGAGTTTCCATTCATTATGCCATAAGTATTAAAGCCCTAGTACATTGGAAGCTATTCCTGCCAGAAGAGCCAACAGTTTAAAGATACACAAGTTTACTCCTATTGGAATTCACAATTTGTGGTGTTTGGAAGAAATCCTTGAAAAGTGCCAACAAACAGCTGAAAAAAAAAATGGCCCTGGCTATAGCTACAGCTACCACCTTCTGAACACGCAGTATCATGAACCAAGGAATTGGAAAGTTATCTAACCAACACCTTTCCAAGTACCAAAACACATTATTTTAACCCAAATTCATTGGGACCCAGGAATGTTTTAGAGATGCAGCAGCTTTCCTACAGGAGGTAATTTTCCAAAGGCACGCTTACTTCATTCCCCAGGAAGTCAAGATTGCCAACCACTAATGATGAAGATATTTCACAAGTACAGTGGGCTTCGAACTTGACTTCTAAGAAGGGACATGATTTGAATAATCACCTAGACAGTCACCTCTCAAGCACTGTGAGGCGAGATACCAGCAAACATTCTCAGAATGAGGGTTTCAGGCACAGCATAAGGTACTGTCACCAGCTCCTTCTGAACAGACCTTGAGAAGAAAACCTCAGCAACCAAAGTTATAAATGTACAAATGCCATACATAACAAGTACTTAAGGATTTCTGTAATGTGGATCTTAAAATGACAAGAAAAAAAGCCCCCGAAATTCTGTTACTGTTCTCGTCACCAGCCCCTCCAGTTTAAAAAGTCAAACGTAAAAAAGATTTTTGTGGAGTATGGATCACGCACAACACTACATAACCGCCTATTACAGCTGAACTAACACACTGCCCCTCAGGCTGCGAACCCTGGGACAGACTCAACCACAGCTCTCCGTTTCTAAACGCTTCCCCGGGCTCAGGCTGAGCCCCTTCCTGCCCCTGGCGAACACCACTCGCACGGCCGCTCTAAAGGAAACGCTCCCGGGGACAACAGACCGCTTTTCATGAGATCTTCCTCTCGAAATCGTAAGTCCTTCCGACTTCAGCCTTTACCGACTGACCGAGGGGCTCGGCAGGAAGCCAGGGCAGACGGCGGCGTGGACACCCACCCCACTCCTCCCCACTGCGAGCGCTGCCTCCCGCGCTCGGCACCGGCCAGCCATCCCCGGCGGAGGCTCCAGCCCGCTCCCAAACTCACGTGGTGCAACAGCCAAAGGTTACACGCACCGCCGGGACGAGGATGACACCGCCGTTAGAGGCGCTTCCCACCGCGGAGCGGCCCCGCGCGGGGACGGGCTCACCCGCGGCGAAATGCCCGCGACGGCTTCGCTCTCCCGGCCCCCGAAGTAGTGCCGCATCCCTTCCTCGTCCGCGCCGGTCGATGAGCAGCCCGGCTAGGCATCGATAAATCAAACCAGCCCGTCCGCTCCGACGGAAAGCTGCGTACGACTCAGCCGCGGCCAAAATCACCGCCCTGGGGGCGCGACGGGCGGACGAGGCTGCGCGGGTGCCGGGCTCCCAGCCCCCGCGGGGCGGCGAAGTGCCCGGGATGTCGGTGTCGTGCTGCCGCAACGGGCTAATCCCAGCTACTTAACCCGGCGGGCGGCGGGGGCTGAGCACCACCTTAATCCACGACGTGAGCGCGCCCGCCCGCCAGGAGCTTGCAGGGCCGTGGCGTGCCGGCCGTGTCCAGCCGCCACGTCGGGGTCCCCGACGGTGTGGCGGTGCGCTCCCGCGGCGGCTCAGCCCCGCATCCGCTGCCCTCAAGGTCACGCCGTGCCCCGGCTGCACGGAGGCGGCCAGGTGCACGCTCCGGTTACCTACGGGGAGAACCGGCGAAAGCCCAGGAGCGCGGTACGCAGCCCCTCCGGCCGCGCCGCCCCCCCGAGCGAGCCTGACCACGGCTCGCAGCCCCGCGGCGGGAGCGGAGCAACGCTGCACCTGCCGCCGCGCTGTTGCCCGCCCCGGTCGGCCAGCCGGCAGGAGAACCGCCCCGAGCCGCCGCCGCGCTTACCTCCGCGCCGTGGGGCCGACACAGCCGCCGGTCGGGGGCCAGCCAGGACGAGGCGCCCGTAAACCTGACGCCGCCCGCTCGTTCGCTCGCTCGCCGAGCGCACAAGGTCCCCGCGCTCCCCGCCCTGCC
>VYZP01014460.1:0-11800 GCA_013400635.1 Hypocryptadius cinnamomeus | reverse complement strand
TTGCCCCGGTGGGCGGGGGCCGTGCCTGGTGCCGGAGCCGTCCCGGGCGCGGGGGAGGTGCCGTCGGGGGAGGCGCCCTAAGGGACCGCCGGGCGCCCGGTGCGCGATCCTCCCCTGCCCCAGGGGGCGCGGGGGCGCCGTGCAGTGCAGTGCCGTGCCGTGCCGTGCCGTGCCGTGCCGTGCCCGCCGGGGCCGGGGCGGTGTCGCCCCACGGCCTCCCCCTCCCGAGAGCAGCCGGTGGGAGCCGCGTTGGCGGCTCCTGAGCAGCGGGCGCGGGGAGCACGGCGGAGCCTGGGCGAGGCTCCGTTCTGTCTGCCGGCGTGCGCTGCAGCAGGAGGTCCCTGTTGCGTGGGGCCGCTGGCGGGTCCGGAGGGGCAGGAACCAGCGTGTCGTTCGCTGCCGACGGTGGGGATTAGGGAGCTCCGGATCCAGCCTCCCGTCAGGCGTGTCCGCCTCTCGGGGAACCCTGGCAGCTCCCTCAGGAGAACGGGGAACGTGTGGGGGCCGCAGGTGTTCAGCGCTTCCCAGTCTCCTGCCGAAGGCTCTTTGATTGGAGAAACGAAAACAAATGGGGTTATCGAGGTTTGAGCCCGAGTGAGCTGTCCGGGGAGACGCTGGAAGTGAATAACAGGACTGGGAATTACACTGGAAATGAATACCCTGATTTCAGTTCTCTTCCAATGCAGTAGACCTCCCACTGCTCCCTCCCCCCAATGAAAAATACCCATCCATAAACTCTGTCATTCTATAACCCATTTGTGTGGGGGTTTGAGCTGTGTTTTGACATCCTCCACTCTCATCTGTTGGACATCTCGCTCGAGTGACTGGCCAGCTGCATCCCAGGCTGTCAGGTTCTTTGAGCCTGCCATAAATACCCTGCTTCACCTTCATTATCGTTCAAATCCTAGTGCTGCAAAGGAAATGAATGGAGAAGCTTATGCAGCTCTACAGTCGCAGACCCGAGATGATGCAGAGCCTAGAGGGTTAAAGCAACAGGATGAAGTCAGCACAAAGCAGCCCACAAGGACTGGCAAATAAATAAATCATCCTAACTACGCTATTATTATGGCTTGCCTGAGGTTCATTGTCTCTTTCTTTTTTACCTGAATGTCTGTTACATTTTTCTCCTTGCTCAAGAGAAGCAATCAAAAGGGATTGTGAGCAGTAAATGGCTCCTGCCCATTTTGAATGTTGCTAAAAATACTAACTTACCTCTCCATATCTAGAGGTCAATTGAAAAATCAAAATAATGAGGTAAGCAATCCTGCAGACTGTTCTGTTGAGGAGATTTCTTGCATTTCTTTCCAGAAGGAGAATATAAAACTATCTGAACATACAAAAAACAAATTCTCTTGCATTCTGTTTGCAGTTCAGCACCCTCCTCTGCACTTATGGCTGTAGCTCAGTGAGGCTTCCCTCCCCAGGCACTTGGAAATTACATTTCTCAATACAGCTTTATAAGACTGGCAGATGTGTTCTGCACAGTTCTGTCATATCTCCTGGCTCTCGGGCAGATAAAATTAGCTTTGGTACAGCTAAGAAGGAGATGTGTTTGAAGCACTGCAGTTTGGGTACATGTCTGTACCTGCCTCCATTTGTCTTGAGGGAAGGTAGGTAGGTTGTGCTTCAGTACTTTTTCTATGAAATAGGAATAATGTCCTATTTTCTTCACAGTAAGGAAGCAAAGGTGGGAGTGGGGCATATCATCATTATCTTTTATGACAGAATTCTCTAAGTGGATACATTTTTCAAGGCACACAATAGTCACTTAATGTTCCTCTTCATTGATACACAGGGATAGCATAAAAACATGCAACACTGACTGAAAATAAGGAGAAATTTCTTATATCTTCACAGAAACTTCTCCCTGAGGATTTTAAATTTTTCCAAATTAATCCTCAGTATTCAACATGCTTCATGATTTTTCAAATTTTATTTTCTTTTTGTGAAAAAGAGGTTCTCCTGCTGTATCTAAAGATTAGGACATATAATTCACTAACAGAAAACATTCCCCATAATGTAGGTCACCAACAGTATAAAGCAAGCAAAACCAAGATGCAGAAACGAATATTTCTGGAGATCTTTCATTTAACTTTTGAGGAAACAGTACCATTTCAGGAAAATTGAGAATGGTTTGCAGACCATTTGGAAAGGCCAGATTTGATGAATCAGTGCCAGTACTTCAGCCCATTCCATGACCAACATGCTAACAACACAAGCATCAAACATTTAATAGACACAGAAAATGTGTCACAGCAAATATAAGTAGATTGCCTGTATCTAATCTACTTACTATGAGACTTTTAACATCAGAGTAAGAATTAGAGTATTTGGATCATTCCAATATTTGGTGAAAAAATTATTAAGGTGACCAAGATCTAAATTCCCACCTCACCATCCTGTATTAACTAGGGGACTTTTGGCAAAATCTCGTTATGGGCTTGATCTGAGAAGAGAAAAACCAGGCTTTTCATAGTTTGTGTATAGATCTTAACTGTATTGAAACTGTTTTCTTGACTGTTTTGCTAGCTCTGATCCTGTTCAAACTCAGTTTATTAGATTGGATGGAAGTGGAGAGCACAGACAAAGCATGAGAAATTAGGGGAATATTTGTGTGAACAAGGAGATATGAGTGTCTTAAGCTTCCAGGGGTTTTGCAGAACCAAATGTTTCTGTACCAGGCACACGTCTCCCCGTTGACATTCTTAGTTCAGTACTACTGTTTGACCAATCTCTTCAGTCCACCATGGAGAAGATCCCTGTTTTCCATGCTCCTGGCTGATGGGTGAGCTTGTTCCTGACAGGCCCTGGAGGCTATATCTTGTGATTGTTCTAGTATCCTGCACCCTAAAAGATCAATCTGTTGCCTAAAACGCGAAACAGCCACCTAGATAGGAAAACAATAGACCACTCACTCATCTTTAGGTGGCACAATGACCAAATTGCTCTACCATTCACCCATGCAGCCTAACAACGACCTTGTGTAACAAAACAGTATTTCCATTTCATCTTGAGATCCTCCACCCCACCCTTAGAAAAGAGGCCTATCTGTAAACATTTGCATTTTTATCAGCTCAAAATTCTTCCTCTTGACTGTTCCGGAGCTCAGGATTTGTGCATAATGTGCTTCCCTTTGAGAATGCATATAATTTCAAATAGTTGATTTTATTTTCTCTATTCAACTTCCCCCTAAACAATTTTGGATCATCTGGTTTTTGGGGGGTTTTTTTTGCGTTTTTTTAAAATTCGGTTTTATGTTTTACTGTGATATTGCAGGATCAGGAGGGTGAAAGATTAAAAGAATAAACAAAGAAATGTGAAGAGTAACAGTGATTACACAAATCGGTTTTCATGTACATTGTATATTAACAATATACAACATTGTTATTTTGTATGTTATATGTGTATCAGAAAAAGATACACTATACTTAATCTGTTAACTGTTTCTTCTTCACCTGTTCTTTTCAAGCACCTGCTCTTTTCAAGCAGCTCAGCAACATTACAGGCAGATGAAAGAGTGGAAAAGTATTTCCTGAGCAAGAGCAGGATGTCTACATGTAAATTTAAATAAAAAAACCCAAAGAAAAAAAGCCAACAAAAACCCAAAACCCAACAAAACAAAACAACAAAGCATAAATTCTGGAATTGATGGATAATTTGATCAGTTAAAGGAATTCAAGTAGGCGTGAGAGAGAAGGGGAAAATAGAGCTGGGTGGGATAACAATAATTGACACATCTATAAAGAGCAGGAAAAAAAAAAGAAACATTCGTGAAGACTTTCATGATCAGATATAAATCATTAGAACCAAGTATGGAGGTGATGACGTAGTATGACCATGGCTACCCCCAAGTGAAAGTGAGAAATGATTGGTGAATGGATGTATGCTATCACTCAGTAAATAAATGAGTCTCCCTAAAAATGCATCCAGTGAGCACCTATCTACCTCCACAGAAGTGTCTTTTCCTATGTAGTACTTCCTCAGTTTGGAGTTGATACTTTCTCCCCCATGGCAAATTCATTCTTTAATTCCTAAAGGCTGTCCTTGCAGAAACTGGAAGCAGTTTTGTCCAGTTGACTAAAAGGATTTGTTAAAAATAGGTTACTGTTTTCATTTCCCAGGAACTGCTTTTAGGCATCAACTCACAGTACCTGTCCTTGGAATGGACTCACATAGCTCTTGCAGCTCACCTGTCACCCGAAGACTCAAAATGATAGGAGTGCCCATTATGCTTACCAAACTACAAAAGACCTTTTGGGGTTTGTGGTATGTACAGTTCTGGATTGAAATAAAAACGTTAGTTCATTAGGTTGATGGTACTGTGGATGTTTGTAGATATGATGCTTTTTAAGCCTTCTAACTGGTCTGATGAAGCTGTGGCCTTATCTTTGAGAGCCTCTTTTCAGCTGATGATCGTTTGTGAGGCTTCATTGATTTCACTCCTTTTTATGACCTATTCCAGTTCATGCTGGCTGACCGAATATCTTTTTTGTAAATTGTAATGTTGTGTTCCTCTCCTCTGTGATCAAGTGACAAAGAACTTCTTTTTTTCTTCCTTTCCCCAAGATAAGAAGCAAAAGGAGTAACCAAACTATCTCTCTCTGATCAACATCACTGACCAGTCTGAGTCACACTCCTGACTCACAAAAATTTGTCTTACAAAGAATAAATGTAGACCCTCCCTGATCTCATCAGTGCTGGGTAATTTTCTTGAGGGAAAAAAAAAAGAAGAAACAAAAAAACAAAAAAAAAAACTTCTCTTAGCAATGCTAGTTCTAAGTCCTTTGGATAAGAAAATAGTTCAGTCAAGTTTTAAGTTCCTTCAGCAAACATTAGCATTTCTGCCCCTTGGCAATTTTTCAAGATGAGTTTGAAGCATTTAAGAGTCATTAGAGGAAACAGTTCCCGTTCTGCATTTCTTTCAGAAGAGATGCACTACCTTATTTGTGCTACCTTAGTCAAGAATTAATCATCAAATAAGTGACTACCAGAACATAGACAAATAAATTATTTGTTTACTTTGTCGATCACATACAGCTCTAAATCATCTTGTCTGCTTTCAAGATACTAAGGAAATTATCCCACCTACCTAAAATTGCTTATGAAGGATATTACTAATGACCGACTTCACATGCATTTTTTAATAGTTTAAACCTCTGGGCTCAGCCTTGCAACACTTATTCAAGAATAATCTTTTGCAGATTACAAATACAGATCTGAAGATTATCAAGGTCAAAATTTGGATATCTATGAAAAGATGTGGCTAGAAAATATCTAGTATAGAAGCTTCAAAACAAATCACTCTCCACAGCAGTGTAAATTATAGCAAAAGTATTTCAAAAATATTTATATTTGTGTATATATAAAATCAAATATGTTTACAGTGTTTAAATGTAGACTATGGGCAGTCAAAAGAAGAAAGACTTGACTTGAGAGTTGTTTCTATTCAGGTAATATTAGCATCATATATATTAAGGTAATTAGAAACAAACTTTTAAAAATAATTCAAAATGTTGTTTGTCAACTCATACAAACCAGGAAAATTAACTAAGTTCTTGTAACACAAACTGTATTTCTATTATGTAGCCGTAGAAAAAAATCAATAGGGTTTTCCTCTAAGTTCCCTTTTGTCAATAGGATAACATTGTCTTGAGCTAGCAGAGCTTGAATATACCATGTTATGGGTACTTCTAGTAACAGTACTGCTGTGGGTTATCTTCAGGCTACAACACGTTAGGCAGAAGTAAAGGCAGTTTGTTTTACAAGCAAAGTGGATTAAAAGATAGAAGAATATTTTGTTTGTGACAGCAGTCCAAGCATTGACAATTTTGTTACCTTCAGCTCTGACTGGATTCAGTGAGAGCTGCACATGCTTAGTAATTACTAAAGCTGATGTCTATTTTAGTAAAAATATCTTGGATTACTAAAAGGCATTTTAAAATAAAACATGTAAAAGGTTTTCAGATCTATTCAATATTAAATCTACAGTAAAATCTAAATTTGTTTCTTTTTTGAACAGTGAATTAACATCAAGCTGCTTCACTCAGCTTGATGTTAATTCACTGTTCAACCACTTCTCAGTGCCTTTCATATTCAAGTCCCCAAGCCCTGGCAGCACCTTTTTTTATGAAGCCATGCACTCAGAATGGTCCACCAGGACAGCAAAAAGGGCCCACAGCTGCTCTGTGAAACTAGTTAGGAGTAATTGTATGAGATGTCCCTTGCAGCATAAGTAGTGGCCTTTAAAAATGTTGCAAGACCAGCTGGCCCTAGAAAGGAAAAAATGTGGGTCTCTTAACAGATGTGGTTCAAGGAGTTTCTTAACAATAAGGTTGGAGTTGCAGGGTCAAAGTGCCAGAACTATCACAACCTGTTTTGAAAATGTCAGAAACTTTGATCTTTGTAAACACTATATGTTTATCTGCCTCCCACCTTTATGTGGTTCTGATGAAGTTCGTGATGCTCTGCCCAATTACAGGGAAATATAAGCACTTGGAAAAGGCTCAAGAATCCCTCTCAAAGATGTGGTATGTATAAATAAGTATAAAAACATACATATATATCTAGAGATCTTGCTTTAGAAGGAAACTCTAATTTAAAAAGATATCCAGGTAAAACTCTAGAACAGTATTATAATTAGCAAAACAAAAATTTAAAAATTGTAAGACAACAGTAAAATGACTATAAATTCTGTCAGTATTAGAAAATCCACATTGCTACCTAAGCCAAAATTGTTCCTTTCCTTATTACTGTTTCTTTCCCTATGCATATATCCCTATCCATTTGAGTTTTGCTGTGAAGACAAGCAGAAATAACAATTTTAGAAAAAAAGTTAGGAGATCTGATAGTTTTAGATGGGAACCATACAAAATATTATTGGGTTTTGTTTGTTTGTTTATTTTTGTTTTATTGGTTTATTTGTTTGTTTTTAAAAAGGGACCAGAACTCTTATAGTAAACCATGGAAATTAACTGCAAGAAATGAAATCAGCAAGAGTTAATTAGGACCTCTGTAGCCAGAAAAAAGATAGTGTTGTACAAATAAGTTTTGTTTGGCTTTTTTCCCTTTTCCTCTGATCTATTCCTCTCTTCTAAATTAGATAAAAAACTCCATGAAACATTAAATTGGCAGGCAAGTAAAGCTAAGATAAAGCACCTCTCCTAAAACCATAATGCCAGGAAATTCAGAGATGTAGCTATAACAATACTCTTACCCATACTGCAGTACTTTTAGAGTGTGGAGTTTCTCATTGTTGGCTGAGATAGATAAAAATCACATAATTTTTTGCCTCCCCACAAAAATTTTTGTTTTGAGGTTGAGGAGTGGAGTTTTTTAATAGTTTGCTGCAACATTTCTGTTTTCCCCTGCAATGTGTTCTGCACATTGGGATGTATTCTTATAATATTTTTGGGTTTATGGTTGACAAAAGTAAATACAGGTATGTGAGAAAATCAATGAATATAATATATATCTCATGCTTGTATTAGATGGGGCTTTTTTTTTTTTTTGTCATTCTGTTGCAAGCTACAAATAGAACAGGTATGTAGATTACTTGAACTTGTGCATGCCTTTGCAGGTTTAGGACATAAACTGCCTAAAGGAACTCACAAAATTATATTACTCGTGTTGTGTCAGGGAGTTTCTGTATCTCTCAGTATAGACATTATCTTCCATATGCAATATTTAAAAGTAATTTCCAAAACTGCAACCTGTCCTTTGAAAATTTAAAGTGCACTTATATGCCACACTTACAAGAAAAAGGAATGTTTATTGGGGTTTTTCTCTTCATATATTTCAACCTCATTGCAGACCTGAAATACATCAAAGAAGCATGGTGATCTGAAGTTTCATAGTGTGTGTCATTTTCATCAGGGTTACAAGGATCAGCAAGTGTTTTTAAAAATAGAAATCACCAGGCAAGTCCAAGTTATTTTGTTGGTCATCTTGCCCACTTTGTACCTATGGCCCACTGGCTGGAAAGGATGAACAACTTTTCTGAGTGCTGACCTCTTTAATGAAATGGTAGGAAGGAGTGAGGAAGGAAGAAAATTAAATAATGAAGTCCTGGTTCCACACTCCCTGACTCAGTTAGCACTTTGAATATGCTGACCTATTGGAGTATAAAGATTTAGAAAGACATTTATTAATTTTTAAGAGTAAAGGTAAATTAGAGAGGTAATGGATCTCAAGCAGCTCCTGAGTCATTGTATCTTAGATATTCATCAGTGGACTGGTGCAATCCAGCCATCTCCTATTTTTCAGAGCTGCCTTTAGAGGAACTTTATCAGTGTACAGGAATTAAAAACTAACTAAACAAAAAGTACAAATAATTGATCACATAAAATACATTCACCTGTGTTCCAATTACTTTAGTTTGTATTTTGAACCATCAGTGAAATAAGAGGTGATATCTAAATGGATCTAAAATATATATCAAAAATAATTTATTAGTGTTTAAGACAAATATTTCATTTGTATACCATAATCTGTATGGTATGGTATGTTTCCACTTGGCTTTAGTGACACAAGTTTTGGGGTATTGTTATGATAATGATGATGATGATGATGACAATTTGTTTTTAAACATGACTCATGAGGTTTCTTCTGCATGCTGGCTATATAATGCTTCTTCCTTCGTGATAGTGACTATCTGTTTTCTACTTTTGGCTTGCTTTTCTATTTTTATTTCTAAATTGTGTACATTTAGCTGATGTCTGGAGGACTTGTGTAATTAATCCAATAATTAAATAATAGTTGTCATATTTGCTGTATATTAAATGTCTTAGGAGAAATAAGTTTTAGTATCTGGTGCTTTCATTTTATTATTCTACAGTGTTCTTATACTAGGATATCTGTTATGCATAAATCAAATTACAAAGCAAAAAAAAAAAAATTTAAAAATATAATCAGGTGTCCCTGATGAAGGAGGTTCTTTATGTTGTCAAAACCAAATGTACGAAGCAGTAAAAGGTGATATTTGTGAAAATTCTGGAAGACATATCAAAGTTTCATGAGAATTGAGACGAGCTTAAATAATGTTTGTGTGCCTTGGTAAGAAAATAAGCTTACTTTTTAGTGTGGTTAAAAAGGCAAGAGCCTTCTAATGGATTCTCAGTGAAAGAGCTCTTAAAAAAGCAAATTCTCCAAATGCCAGATAGTGCCAGTTTAGGCGGTAAATAAATGAAACAATATTCACCAGAATGAGCATGGTAGAGTCAAGCTTCTTACAGTCCAAATAAATGCTGGGGGAAAAATATCCACATTTTATTATTTTCTCTGATATTTGCTGTTCTTCATAGTTAATATTTATCCTAACAATGGTATTAATATTGCTTTGACAAAGAGAAGATATAACGAAAGGAAATATGCATCAACCATTAATATCAGATCATTCTTTAATTTACAAAATTCAAATGTCCTTAATAAAGTTTACAATCCTTATTTTTAAAGATAAAATCTAATCTACGAAGAGATATTAATTATTTTTTGTTACATTTTGTTTCATATATTGTTCACTCATTGAATTTAATTTTACAAGTTAATAACGGTGTTGTATTTTTATTAATATAGTTTGACATAATTGCTACGCCCTATTTAATGATAGTATAACTTTGCAATTAAACAATTTGCTTTACCCACAAAAGGTTTCTGTGATACAGTTTTTTTTTAGTCCACTGAATTGCTGCCAATTTCTTGGTGAAACTATTTGCTTTTTCCATCACACTCTCTTATCCTTTTATTTATTGCCCACTTAAGTGTTCTCCTGAACTTTGGATGTTTGATGACAGGTTTGCAAGGTTCAAAACATTTGATTTGTTGGGCCTTGCCCTTTGGAAATGAATAACACATAAGAAAAATAATGTCTCTGAAGACTTGAATCAAATATAAGTTGTCTCTCATAGCCTATGTAAACATATGGGGGCTATGCCTCTGCAGGATAATGATGGGATGCTTTATAGGACAATTCAAGTTTCTGTTTTTGATGATGGATGGTTGTCTTACTTTAATTGTACCTTTCTTATAAAAAAAGTTATGTGGTCTTTCAAGTCTTTTACTACTACTACTACTACTACTACTACTTTTACTACAGTGTTGCAATCTCTCTCTACTAACTTACATAGTCATCCAAGTGTCCTGTAGTGCCATGCCTGCTCATCAAATCTGTAATCAGCACCACCTGTATAATGGTTTGGAGTGCTGTGTCACATCAGCATCACAGCCTGTCTGACAGAGACCACTGCATATTTCTGAGATTTTTCAGAGGCACTGTCACCTTGTATGTTGTCAGAGCTGCTTTATCCATGAAAAAACTATTTCTACCCTAGCAGCTTGAAAATCTCTAGAGTATTCCCCTTAGGAGAGGGGACTTGTACAGTGTGATGACAACATCCATCAGCTTCTCTTCAGAAAAAAACCCAACAAGCCCCATCTTGTAGGTAACATTGCACTGAAGAGCTTTCAGGGAATTCTTTACTAAAAATTATCTGCCAGATTGTTTATGCTATGGGGAAAGAAATGCTAGGGAAAGAATAAGGCAAAAACTGGCAAAGCATAAAGACCTACATCTTGAAAATGTAAATCCCATGTCTACCAGAGCTGTATGAGGGTAACAAACCACCCTTAGCTCTGTTTCACCATTACCTCTCCTGAAAACATTCTCTGCTAAAGTTGAGAAGGAAAACTTGCCTGTGTGTCTATCTGACCATAACATTTGGTTACTTAGAAATCATTGCTATTTTACTTGTACCTGTTCATATTTGCAGTTCTCCAGTAGCCAACAAGCAGTAACCAGAACACATACATGTCAGCACAGTCTACCTACTCCAACTTGAAATGTTTGCTAATGGCTAGGATGGGCTCCTAGTTTTTCTGCCTTTTGCCCAGTTTTTACATCAAATACTACATATTACATCCAAATTTTGATAATGTAAGGCACTACTTTAGGCAAATTGCCTCTATGGGTAAGGCAGAAACATTTTTTATTTTCTAGGGCAATTAATTAGGCATCTACAATGTCACTCCCACACTTAAATTAATCTCCATATGTTCAGTTATCATGGGAGAAAGAAAAGAAAGAAGAAACTGAAATGAAAACTCATAGCCACAACTCTGCAATGTATTTTTCAGACACCTAAATTTCTGTCAGCTTGCTGGGAAACCATTACCTCTTTATTACATGCTTAGCTAACTAGCACATATCATAATTACTGCACAAACAATGGCTCTGTCACTTTTCATCATGTATTTAAAATAGAGGGGAAAAAAAAGACGTGTCACTGATGAATTTTTTTGACTTTTATTCCATGCAGTTTAGGATAGTTACTATTTACCTGTGAAATACTACTTTTGATTTAAATAGTGCATCACAAGTTATTTGTCTTGTGATATATTGTCTTTGGTTCATTTAACTTCTTGTTTCATTTTCTTGCTAATTTGGAAAACAAAATCCATACTTGTTTGGTAATTTTTCTGAATTGCCAAAGTTCTAATAGGTCTTGCTGGGGACCCTTTTAGACTTTTTAAATTAAATATCTTGTGTGATGGGTGGACTCAGGAGGAAAAAGAAATACAGAAAGCATATCTGAACTATGGAAACACTTTAACACAGGAAATATTAAGAACTTGCAACTAGTGAAATGTAGCAATTTTAACCTGTACTCATGTATTCTTGGCCTGATACATTTGTGTTGCAACATTCCTGTGTTTTGAGGCATTAAAAGTGTTCCCACCCTTGCCTACAGTGTTTCAGTTGCACTCAGTCTGGCTGATCAGTAGGTATGAGGGGACAGATTTAATGTAG
>VYZP01014457.1:2615-17595 GCA_013400635.1 Hypocryptadius cinnamomeus | reverse complement strand
GTACTAATGAAAGGCTTATGCAACACCAGTGAATTTAGTAAAATAAAAATACAAATAAAAAAAAACATTTTAAGGAGTTAGATTACACCAAACTGTAATTACTAATTCAAGATTACACAAGACTGTAATTAACAGTTCAGTGTTACAAACACTATCAAAAGGCAACTGATGACACATTTACAGTATACACAAACACCATTGCTAGCAAAGTTTTGATACCATTTTTTTTTTTCCTTTTGCTAGTGGTTCAAATGGCTTAGGTAAATGGAATGCTAGTAGGGAAATCTAGCCAGGTTAATGCTATCTACTGTGTACCAGTTCAAGACAGGTTTTATCATGCTGTTTAAATTCACCTCCGTCTAAAAATAAATTTCCTTGACAATAGAGTGTGCTAAGACTCCATGTCATACAGCAGCACACACATGAGTATTTTCCTGACTTAGAGCCACAAGGATACCATCTTCATTTTAAACCCCTTCTGAGTGAGGCAAATAAGAATTCAGAGTCACCTAACAGGAATCTTATAAGGTAAACCACATTTCACTCCAAAACAAATCCAATAAAAGGAGTCTAGTTTTATTTACATGTAGTCAGGCCCTATGGAGAGACTAATGTGAAGATTCAGGGCTGATCTAGTTCTATAAAATTGTGAGTTCCCTGCCTTTTATGGACCTTCTAATTGTATTTTGGAAAGATGGCAAGGGATGCCAGTCTTAACAGGAAGTTGTTGATTATCTAAGCTGAACAAGAAATTAGAAGCATAAGAGGAGCTGGAGTAAGGACGGCTGGAGGCCAATGGCAGGATTATCTAATGTAGTAGACTGTGCAAACCCCAAATTCAAATAAATACTCCACAGGGAAATGCTAACCCTGACACCTTTCTAGATTCTGCTGTGGGCCTTCAATACTGCTGACCAATGCAGGGCACCATTTGCCTGACGGAAGTGGCAGGGCATGTGGACCTATTTAGCAAAGTAACTTAGAAAGATAAAAAACCTCAGTGCTTCACAAGGACCATCCTCGATGCAGGAGGACTCACCCATGGAGACTCACAGGAGTCAAATCTGTCTCCATGAAGACCCAAATTTGTCTCCACCTCCTTTCCATTTCTCTTTGCAGTTTCAGGGTGAGCTGGTTGGGCAGCATAGGCTCAAGGATCCCCATTATCAGTAAGATCCAGTTCTTATCTGTGGGATTGGATGAGGAAAGAGGAATACCTGTATCAAATGGATCCCATGAGACTGCAGTGGGAAGCTTTCAGAGAAGATCATGCTATTACTGTGCTGCCCTCACTGATTTACTGCCTCAGCTTGTACAGTACAAGTCTCTGATCCTAAATTGCATCACTTTGCAATGCAGCATTTGTACGTGTGTGTTGCTGCATCATGCTGCAGATTTTGTGCTTCCTGTTTTCCACCACTTCTGGCTCAGAGACGGCCCCATTCTGGTGAACAATGACGTAGCTTCAGCCAATCATCCCAGTGTCCATTGAGTTGTAGCCGCCTGATACAGGTGGGGAGGCAGACACCAGAGATTTCCAGGCTGGGAAACCTCCTTAGGTCATCATGCTAGAACAGCAGGTCCCCTCAGCAAATCTAAATTACCTCTCTGCTGCCTGCTCTAAGATACTTTCCTGAGTGTTGGATTTCTAGGTTTACCATTCATGCACCCCATGGTTTGTGATAACTGGAAGTTTACCCAAGACCAATTTGTTGAGGTTCCTTTTCCAGCACCATGGAAGTTTCAGGTAGGAGCAGGACTCACCTGTGTGACAGGCAGAGCTTCCCTTGCACCTGCTGCTGGGATCTAACAAGGTGCTCTGGGAAAACACACTTTGCCATTCTCCATCTTCATTCTTCACCCTTTGTTGCTGCAGCTGCAAGATGCATTTCTTTGACTGTGTCACCTTTAATGTGATGACAACTATATATGTTTATGTTTTTAAAGCATGCCAGTGGGTTTTATTGTCATCTACTAGATGTAGGAGTCATCCTATACACTCATTCCCCTACCCACAGAAAAGAAAGGAGAAAACCCCATCGGTGACTTCAGTAACACCAGGCACTTCACATACAGGCACATCTTGGTGTGGTGCTGTGCCTGAGGATAGATGGAGTGTACAGCTTTTCACACCTGGGGAAGCTCTATGGCCCTCCCTTGGTTTAGGGAGCACTCTTGATATGTCATTTAAAATTTTTGTTCTCTCTCTGGTAGCCTGCAGCATTCCCAGAAAGGCTTCACACTGTAACAGAGCTCAGATATATCACTGGTCCTACCTCTCTGCCTGTGCTCTTTGAACATGAGCTATCATCTCTGCTTTGCAATTAAGATGCTGTAGTGGGACTAAGGGCAGGAGCTTCTGGTACACTGAGCTACCGAAGGTTTTGTCATCTTGAAGATTTTAAAGGTGAAGTCGTACAGCAAAGCAACTGGAAAAAAAAAACCACTCATGAAAATCTCTTTCAACAGTCATGTCTTAAGAAAACCATGTAAAGCTGAAAGAAGAAATTACATACATGAAGTATTTTTAACTTGCTATTTGCTATATGCAGCATATAAATTGTTAACTGGAAAGGATTTTAAATATATTGATGACACTGCTTTGATCTGCTGTATTCCCTATTCTCTAACTCCTCTGGTATTTGATGGTGGAAATACAGGAGATACTTGTGACTTGCCTGCAGCTAAATTACCTATCCAAATTTTTTGCACAAACACATTGGTGGTTGGGATATCTGGGTGCAAGGGGAAACAGTCATTGCCATTGTAAAATCTGAGCACTATTCTCGGTGCTAAAAGAATAGATCCATGGATCATGAAGAGTTTCACTCACATCAAGGACTTAAAAGAGGCAAATATATTGCCATTCTTTGAATATATCAACACACCTACCCTCACTGTGTCCTTTAATGTTTGAGACTCTGCATGGTGGCTTGAGATTACTTTTGGAATGCAATTTTCACATTCTTGTTTGTTTTGACTGATATCTTAATACAATATAAAGTGCTTTCCAGAAATAATCCTTCTCTGTCAGACAAAGGCACCAAAGTAAACATTCCTTGATTTGTGCTTGGCAGCTGTTGAAGTAAACCCATATCAATAGAAAATTTCTTTACTACAGTTTTACTGAAACAATTGGTTATTAAATGAATCCTGCGTGATTCAGAGGCATGCAACTCCTACAGTGTATTTTTTAGAGTAGATTTTTCCCTTCATGCTTTTACCTTCACCTTGGATTTTTCCTTTACTATAACAAATATGGAATTTTTCAATCATTCAGAGACACAACCATAGCAGGAGCAATGGGTAGTCCTGCATCTGCCTTCAAGTATGAGTGGCTGGATCAGGGGAACCACAGAGAGCTGCAGAGAGCTGACCTCACTAATTCCCTGCTCCTACCCACTCCTCTTTGAAAAATATAAACATATTGTCTTTTCCCTTCTTCCTGATATTTTTTCTGTCCTTCCTGAATTTTTGAAGAGGACCACTGATAGGTCTGAGACAGCTTTAGCAGGATCTTTAGCCTAGGAAAAACTCATCTGACATATCTGACTGGAGAGCCTCCAAGTTAACCAGTGACAGTCTCACTTTTTCTTGCCCAATTTTTCCTGTCACTGGTATTAATTTTACGAGCCATTTGCTCAGAGACAAATTTTCCTTAAGGAAGACTGATGCATAAAGAGTCTTTACAGAAGGCTTTTCAGTTCAGGATGGGGCTTGAGTTTTCATTAGCCTCCCCACCACATGGCCTTCCCTAATCATTATACATCATTGTCCCCTCTGGGGGCCCCCACTCCTGCTCCCCCACTTCCCTTTGCTTCCCCACAGATGCTGCCTTATGCTTTCCAAGTAGGAAAGCGCTGGAGCACAGCATCCACCTTACCCTGTTTATTCTGTTTGGGTTTGGAAACCACCACTGACCACCATGCTAGGAGGTCTGAGGGTGTGCTCACAAGGAAGAGCAGCACGTGTGGCACAGGCAGCTGGGACAGTCACCTGCAGAGATGACATGGGACATTCACCTTTATCTTCTAACTTTATGATGTCCAAAAACCTGAAGCATCCATATGTGTCAAAATTGCAAAGATTTTTTTTCTCTCTAAGAATAATAATTCTCATTTCAGATAAATTCACTCCAATCCTATACAACCTTAAAGACACCCAGCAGCGAGGCAGAGAGGGGCAGCAGAGAGCTGGGAGAGGGACAGGCAAGGAGAGTTATGGTGCTGTGTCACTATAGGACACGAAACAACATGACGCGGACTCGCTGCTCTTTCCAAGGTAAAAAGGGTTCTGACTCCAACATTTATAGATTTCCAAAAGTGACAGTGGATTGGAGGGTGAAAGTGCCACCTCTCCAATAACACTGGACAAACCAACAGTCCATCAAATTTCTCCTCCTCCATAAAAGAATGCAAAACAATAAGTTATTTACATAAAAGGGTGTGAGAAAGTTCATTGCAAGAATGTAAACATCCGAAGGCTTAGAAAATCTTATAAAATCAGGACAACAGTGCTGGCATCTGGGAAAGGAGGGGCTGTGTTGGTGCCAGATGTGTGCAGGCCATGGGGATGGGATGGGAGGAGGTGCTGGCTTTGCCAATGCCCAGGTGCAGCTGCCCAACAGCTTTAATGGCTGTGCAGCGTGGAAGGGGATAAAGCTGTGCAGGCAATGCGAGTCCGTGCTGCACCAGCAGTGCAGGGCGCTGCAGTGGGGCACAATGCTTCATGGAACACAAGCCACATGTAGCAGGTAATCACAGGCAATGCTGGGAGTGAAATGCACCATCTCTTGTCTAAAGCATTTTGTTTTCACATGTTCCATATAAAATTTGTCGATGATTTGTAAAATGCAAATGAACTGTGGCCAGGTAGATGGATTTATCTTGCCATAATATTATGACAGTTTACTTAATCATTTTATTGTGTGAACTGTGAAGATTGCTGCTGCTGTGGAAACACAGCAGAAGGCTGAAGAATGCATGAAGGCAGTCAGCACTTGTGGAAGGTAAAGGTGTGATGCTTTGTATTGCTGCTGTAGTCTTAAGGAGGGGGAAAAAAGGGATGATCTAAAAAATCCCCCAAAGACTCATTAAGAAGGATTCTATTTGTACATTAGTGTATTGTGCTAAATTTACTTCCTAATTTTGATGTCAACAGCGACCAGTACTAATGAAAGGCTTATGCAACACCAGTGCTGCACCAGCAGTGCAGGGTGCTGCAGGGGGCACAATGCTTCAAGCAACACAAGCTGTGTGTAGCAGGTAATCACAGGCAATGCTGGGAGTGAAATGCACCATCTCTCTCCTTGTTAATGGGAACACAGGGCTGCTTCCCTTGCTGCCCTGTAAAGATACCCACAAGGCTCTTCCTCCCAGTTCTCCCTTTGAAACCCACTCAGTTTGCTCTGTAGGATTTCCCAGAGATGTCTGGCACCACATGGTTCAGCTATATCTCCTTGGTCAAGGAGACCGCCGTGGTTCACCTTTCAGACAAGCAGGCACAGCTGGCAGGTAGCATCCTTCAAGAAGCATCTCTAAATGTCCTCATTGTTCAAGATCTGGGAGTCACAGTCTTCCCAGCCCTCCCCACCCCTTGTTGCCATAGGGACAGACAGCCAGGTGAAGTTGAGATGCACTCCCCTGCTCCTGCCAGGGGCTTAGTCCCAGGTCAAAACACCAATGCCTCCAGCCAAACTAACCATCAGCTAATTCGCCTTTCAAACAATGTGTCAATGGTAAGAGGGGCAGGTTTGCATTACCTTTGCAATGCATAAGCAGCTACTGATTATTTTCTGTGTTTGAGGAGGGAGAGAGCTGACTTTTAGCCTTTACATATAAAGAATATTAGTCTAAACATAACTTATTTTCCTCTTTGGAGGTTCCAGCAATGCTGGCTAAGTGCTAAAAGTTCAGTCTGGATATCTACCAGTGCTGCCTATTTTCCCAATTTATTTTTTATGCTGCTTTTATGAGTACTGTTAAGTAAAGAAACAAAGAACTTGCAAGTGGAGATCACATTCTCTCTCATTTGTTTATGTACTGCTCTTGGTTTTCTAAACCTATGCATAAAGTTTTGTCACGACAAACCAGGAGAAATATATGAAATTCTGAGGTGGTAAAAATGAAGTTGAAAAGAAACTTCATTTTTGAGTTTACCACAGAACAAAATAAATGCCTACATTTTAATCTGAGCTTTTATTTCTACACTAGAAAGAGGGATAGACAGTACACATCTATCACCCAAGGGGTATCAGAGGCAGACAAAGGTGATACAGAGACTATCATCAGAAAGCATGAAAAAGGCACTTTATTATTAGAAATCTACAGTTCTTATAGAAACAATGGTGGACCTAAGACCTGATTGGCCTTTAGGAATCTTCTNTGCCACCTCTCCAATAACACTGGACAAACCAACAGTCCATCAAATTTCTCCTCCTCCATAAAAGAATGCAAAACAATAAGTTATTTACATAAAAGGGTGTGAGAAAGTTCATTGCAAGAATGTAAACATCCGAAGGCTTAGAAAATCTTATAAAATCAGGACAACAGTGCTGGCATCTGGGAAAGGAGGGGCTGTGTTGGTGCCAGATGTGTGCAGGCCATGGGGATGGGATGGGAGGAGGTGCTGGCTTTGCCAATGCCCAGGTGCAGCTGCCCAACAGCTTTAATGGCTGTGCAGCGTGGAAGGGGATAAAGCTGTGCAGGCAATGCGAGTCCGTGCTGCACCAGCAGTGCAGGGCGCTGCAGTGGGGCACAATGCTTCATGGAACACAAGCCACATGTAGCAGGTAATCACAGGCAATGCTGGGAGTGAAATGCACCATCTCTTGTCTAAAGCATTTTGTTTTCACATGTTCCATATAAAATTTGTCGATGATTTGTAAAATGCAAATGAACTGTGGCCAGGTAGATAGATTTATCTTGCCATAATATTATGACAGTTTACTTAATCATTTTATTGTGTGAACTGTGAAGATTGCTGCTGCTGTGGAAACACAGCAGAAGGCTGAAGAATGCATGAAGGCAGTCAGCACTTGTGGAAGGTAAAGGTGTGATGCTTTGTATTGCTGCTGTAGTCTTAAGGAGGGGGAAAAAAGGGATGATCTAAAAAATCCCCCAAAGACTCATTAAGAAGGATTCTATTTGTACATTAGTGTATTGTGCTAAATTTACTTCCTAATTTTGATGTCAACAGCGACCAGTACTAATGAAAGGCTTATGCAACACCAGTGCTGCACCAGCAGTGCAGGGTGCTGCAGGGGGCACAATGCTTCAAGCAACACAAGCTGTGTGTAGCAGGTAATCACAGGCAATGCTGGGAGTGAAATGCACCATCTCTCTCCTTGTTAATGGGAACACAGGGCTGCTTCCCTTGCTGCCCTGTAAAGATACCCACAAGGCTCTTCCTCCCAGTTCTCCCTTTGAAACCCACTCAGTTTGCTCTGTAGGATTTCCCAGAGATGTCTGGCACCACATGGTTCAGCTATATCTCCTTGGTCAAGGAGACCGCCGTGGTTCACCTTTCAGACAAGCAGGCACAGCTGGCAGGTAGCATCCTTCAAGAAGCATCTCTAAATGTCCTCATTGTTCAAGATCTGGGAGTCACAGTCTTCCCAGCCCTCCCCACCCCTTGTTGCCATAGGGACAGACAGCCAGGTGAAGTTGAGATGCACTCCCCTGCTCCTGCCAGGGGCTTAGTCCCAGGTCAAAACACCAATGCCTCCAGCCAAACTAACCATCAGCTAATTCGCCTTTCAAACAATGTGTCAATGGTAAGAGGGGCAGGTTTGCATTACCTTTGCAATGCATAAGCAGCTACTGATTATTTTCTGTGTTTGAGGAGGGAGAGAGCTGACTTTTAGCCTTTACATATAAAGAATATTAGTCTAAACATAACTTATTTTCCTCTTTGGAGGTTCCAGCAATGCTGGCTAAGTGCTAAAAGTTCAGTCTGGATATCTACCAGTGCTGCCTATTTTCCCAATTTATTTTTTATGCTGCTTTTATGAGTACTGTTAAGTAAAGAAACAAAGAACTTGCAAGTGGAGATCACATTCTCTCTCATTTGTTTATGTACTGCTCTTGGTTTTCTAAACCTATGCATAAAGTTTTGTCACGACAAACCAGGAGAAATATATGAAATTCTGAGGTGGTAAAAATGAAGTTGAAAAGAAACTTCATTTTTGAGTTTACCACAGAACAAAATAAATGCCTACATTTTAATCTGAGCTTTTATTTCTACACTAGAAAGAGGGATAGACAGTACACATCTATCACCCAAGGGGTATCAGAGGCAGACAAAGGTGATACAGAGACTATCATCAGAAAGCATGAAAAAGGCACTTTATTATTAGAAATCTACAGTTCTTATAGAAACGATGGTGGACCAAAGACCTGATTGGCCTTTAGGAATCTTCTCTCACCTATTGGTCAAGAAGGGACAACTCCTTCTTCTAAACATCTTTGACAAACAGAGATTGAGATATTAATTGTTTTAATTATTTCTCTGAGCTTTCTCACAGCTTCTCACAGCTTCCTAGGAAAATCTTGGGCGAGCTGTGTCTCTCTCTGTTCAGAGGATATGTGATTACCACACACATCCACCTTTTTCCAAGGATGGGTTGCTTTCAGCTCAGAGTGGGTTTGGCCTACAATCCAGGGTTCAAAGATCTGCAAGCTTAGAGGCTCATGAGATCTGGTTATCAGAAAGCTGATCAGTTCTGGGCCATCCAAGCTTAACAGAGAAGAAGGAAGCAAAGCATGGCAGGGAAGGTTTTGCAAATTAAAAAATAAAGAACTGCATGAGTTTTATGTCTAGCCATCACTAACCCAAAGTCTCATCCATTCAAAATGCAAATTACACCAGTGGCCACATACTGGCTAATGTGAATAAATCTTCCTATTCTACCCCCTTCTACAAGATCACATACCGCACCCCTGTGAGTTGCACTCCTTTGTGGTCTAGCTGCACCTGAAGCAGCAGAGTTACACAACACTCTTACTCCTTGCAGTCCTGCTAAAAGAAGGAATAATTCATGCCAGGGGAGTGTGTGTTTGCTGAACAGCTCCATTTCCCTGTGCACGTGTGTGCAAATCACATCCGTGTCCCCTGTGACCAGGCTCCACCAACACCTCTCCGACAGCGCGAGGGACAACCCAACCTGCAGCTGGCTGCCTCCAAAAGCAGCAAACACTTGTGGACTCAGGCTTTAGAGGTGCCTGTGCTAAGGGGTTCCAGGCAAGAACATCCTTCTCTAAACCAGGAATCAGCTCTGTGTTTTTAATAACCAGTTGGCAAGGCCAGAAAATGTAGGACTCCAATGCAAAATACATGCTGCAAACTACTTTCTGGCTGCTACATGGAATGCTCCCTCATACATGCTGTCATTTTATTTTAAAAATACATGGTTGAGTGATCATCCAGAAATTTGTCTAGCTTTAATTTAGTTTTCTTGCAGTCGTCCTTTGCACAAAACACTTTACATACTTGTGCAGTAAACAAAAATATTTTGTCTATTTGGTTAAAACATTGTGAAATAGTATCACATACTCCCCTTCAGTCTATTTTTTGAACTGTTCCAATGAATAACAGGAATAAAATCTGAAAGACTTTCAAACCCAGACATTAAGAAATATGCTTATCATGACAAATCTTTACTGAAAAATTAAAGTTTTATTGAGTGAAACAATTGCTTTTACATTAGTATTTCATTACTTCAGATAGGAATGGTTATATTTTTGCCGTTTGCTTCCATGTCATAGTTTCCTTGTCTGCAAGATTATGGTAGATTTCATCGTTCCACTCATGAAATAAACACAAACAAAAAGAAGTTCCCACACTATAACTTTTCCTCATAAATCTAAAAAAGACAGTTATAGAAGGCAAAGTTACAGCAGCCAAACTCCTCTCATAAAACTCATGTTACCTTTGGTAAGCCTCAACTTGATCTGGAATTTAAAACCTATGGATTTTTTGTGGCAAAGTAAAAAGTAAAGCAATATATGATTAAAACTTCATTTTTTCAAGTTTCTTGGATTGAGAATTTCACTCTACAATGTGTCCATAATTCAATGGAGCGTACACACACATTCTACACGTTCTACCTGTCCTCGTGCATTATTTCTGCAATCTCTTGTAGAAGATCTACAGCTGTTTGCCCTCTCCACCTAAGTCCTACTGTGTGATCAAGCCTTTTCCTCAATTTTATCTTTTTTTAAATTCCCTTTCCTCCCACAGATTTTCAGCACCTACTTGTGAAACTTCATTAACTATCTGCATGATTCATGCACCCTCGCTGACCTGGTTTTATTATTGTGTTTAATTACTAAAACAAACAAAAAAAGTTGTTAGAGATTTGCAGCTGACCCTGGAAGTGCCCCAAAAAGTTTCAGACTCATAATTTCTTTCTTTGCTGAAAGAAAATAAGCTCTATCTAGTTTTAATGCAATAATAATGTTTCCTTAGAGTCACTCAGTTTTTCTAACTAAAAGATGGGACACTGATGTAAAGAGCATCAGCATGAAGACCCCCAGGAGCTGCAAGGAGCCTTCTGTGAGGCCCAGGACAACAAAATGCTGAGGTCCCTGCTTATATCTGGTAGGACATCTGAAGGAAAAGACCCAAACCTTTTCCCTACTAGGCAATATCAAGAACCCAAGTGTAGGAATCTGCTCAGGAACCCCAAGACCCAAGTAATGAGCTTACTGTCTAGCCAGCATAATTATTAATAATTTTATCTGAGAGCACCTCCTCTTCTTGGAATGAAGAAAGAAGGACATGAAAAATGCCACAGGTCTTAAGGAAATAAAAGATTCAGTAAAAGGTGTTTAAAACAAAGATGTATTCTTGCAATAAAAAAAGCTCTAGGCTGTAGTTTGAGATGGCTGCAGCAAGCAGGTGAGGTAGATGCCACCACTATGGCAGAGAGAGATAATGAGTGGCTGCTCAGTCCAGCAATGTCAGGCCATGTGCTTAATACAGCTAAAATCCATACAGTCTATGCCAAGATTAAATTAAATATTCTCTGGAATCTACTGTCTCCTGCACCCACGTGAACCAGACAATTTAAACAGGGATATTAGAATGCACAGGATAAACTCACATGCTAGTGAGTTTATCAATGCACATCCATACAACATATAAACTAACAATAATCAAGTGTAACACCTCAGATGTGCTGTCAGGACCAATAAAAATGACAAAGTAATTTCCCTGGCTGTAGGAGTACAGGTACCTTATGTGGTCACATGGCTTATCAACAAATGGCACTAATTATAATCTATTTCTAAATGCTTCATCCCACCTCAAAATGAAAAAGAGGAAGCAGTAGAAAAGGTTCAGGCAAGTGCAGTGGCTGGTGGTGAGCATGGAAAGCCTGCTGCCTAAGGAGAGATCAAATAGACTGGGATGCTCAGCTTGGACAAAAGGCAGCCGAGGAGAAGTATGAGGAATAAAACCCTGATGTTAACATCTCCAAGGACAGATGAAGTTCTGAGGAGTGTAGAGGAAACAATGTGCCACCATATCTCAGAACTGCTTTCCTTATTGGAATAAGTAGGGCAGATGTAACAAGTATCTCAGGGGTTTTTAAGACCAGCGGACCTTTTCCACCAAGCATAGAATTAAATTGTGGGACCCTATGCTGTGGGAATTTATAGGTGCCAAGACTATAAGTGGGCTAAACACATTGTTTAAAGGAATCCAAAGAAGTCCATAGACAAGGATGAAACCCACAGGCACAACCTCCATCTCAAGAGATCTCCAAACTGTGGATTTCCATATATTAGGAGGCATATGAGGAGCTCTACAACCATGTGGGCTGTCCATATACCTTTTTTATGTGCATCCACTACAGTTCTGAGGTTAGAGACCCAGCAGACCTCCCACCTGGTCCAGGGTCAGCATAAAGCATAGCACTGCTTTTTTAAAGTAAGTAGCTTTTGAATGCAAAACCACATAAAATCTAGCTGCCCACCTAGGATTTCCTTAGTCACACTGCTCCTTTTTGTCCTTTGAGTGAGGCAGAGGATTATCTAATACGTTGTAATTAAATCAGAAATGCAGTTACTGTTGTCAAAACATGAGTCATTTTTTCATGCACAAATCTGATTCCAGTGACACAGTTGCAAAGGCATCTTTTCAAACTCTATTACACTGGAATAATTTTTTCTTCTGAGCTAAGCTGTCAGCAAAAACTGCTTAGCAGTGAGTGGCAATCAATCCAGCCTTGTCTCTCAACAAGTCAAAGAGTTTTGACATAGTGTGGTTCTCATCTAGAGGTTTTCTTATGAAAAGAAAATTCAAATGCTTTTTGAAAGCGTACTTTTAATAAAATCATCCACTTTTAGAAAGAAAAACTCTATCCAAAGAAGTAGGCTGTTTGCCTCAGCACCTCTTGAAATTTCAGTAATATTGCCATGCATGCACTTGGGAAGATGCATTTCTTCAGTTTCACTTGACATTCTTGACATTTTTCACTCCTTAATGCAGAAAGCAGTGTCAGCCAGGACTTGCCAGGAAATATACCCACTGGTACATGGTACACCATCTCAGTGAAGTATTAGCTGCTCAGCTACTGGTTGCTTATCTCTTTTGTTACTTGAATAACAAGGGCTATGAATTATTCAGCTACAGTATGAAATGGATAAATATGATACATTTCCCAGATTTCATAAAAGTTAAAATAGTGGGCACAGAAGAAAGAGACTACATTATGCAGAAGAAAAAAAAATAGGATCAGTATGAGGCAAGTATTTCCTAACAAAGAGGCCTATTAAATGGCTGAGAAGTCCCTTGTGGGAAGAGGTGGAGGCCTCATCACTCTAGATATTTAAACCAGACTAGACAAAGCATTCATCTCTACAGGGGTGAAGGAAATGGATAAAATTACTTATTAGGCTTCTTCCTATCCATCTCTGATTTCTACAATTTAATACATTTTTAAAAATGCAAACTACATTTGTATAGCAAAAGGCAGAAAAACAAAAAACCCTGTTTTCTAGTTGTAGTGTTGCTCAGCACAATAAAACTTGATTTAAAATTAAATTTATGCTAGCAATTCAGACTGCAAGATGACTTCTCTTTGTTTAAGGTCTTACACTGAAAGCTTTGCTACTGTCACATGTGTCTCTAAAAAGATGATTTACTGTCCCCAGACTGGGGATTTATTCTTTGTGCCAGAACTCTTTGTGAACTGTGATGTTTCAACTTTGACAGAGGGGGTTGATGCAAAAGAAGAATGGTGCTTTACAGAAAAGTAGTGGCGTGTGCAGTCTGTGCCTAAGGTCTGGCAGACTTATCAACTCCCTTGGGAATCTCCAGCACTAAATATTTACTGATGTCACTCAAAGGATAGCATCTAGTCTGCTAGTATGAAAGTAAAAAGACTCTCAGTCTCTATCACTTTGAGTATCTTAAAATTATTTCAAAATTCTCAGTTCTTCTTCCCCACATTTTTTCTTTTTCTCTGCTTTTTTTTTCTTAAATCCTTGAAGGCACTATTCCATTTAAAATAAAGTGCACTGTCTTGCTTTGTAGAAATAAATATGAAGAAATGGAAAAAAACGCCAACCCTGAGAAACCTTAGTTAAAATGTTTAAAAGTGTAACACTGTGGATCTTTCACTCCACCCACCATCCATGCAGGAAGAGGAAATCATGATGTAGAACTCCTGTACAAGAAATCAAGATGCACAGCTGCAATGAACTGTCCCAGAGGCAATTCAGGGGTGGGTGTTGAGCCATGCTGGTGCTCAGGCCTGGGATAGCCTCTCAGTAATTTTGAACCAGCCAAGACAAGGCAGGATATAGCTCCATGTTTTTCTTGCTTTGACATCAAAACTGTTTCAACAACATGCTGCCATTTACCCTCTGCATCCTGTTCACTCTCGCATCCTGGCTGCAATTTGCCATATTTTCAGTATGAGCCTTGCCGTGCTGGCCTGGGCTGCAAACTCAGTGTAGTAGAAAAGATTGCTTCATTTCAAAATACTGTTTATCCACAGTTCATGTAGACTTGTTTCATGAGAGGGGACAGAAAAGTAAGAGGAATACTGAGTTGAATCTACCCCTAGAAGTGGTTAAAATTAAGAAAAACAATGGCCCTGTACCCAGTAACAAGGAACTCCCTCAAAAACATCATCTACCTTCTTGTGAACCTCCTCAGTTCCTCTTCCTAAAGTGTAGCCACTTAGGTGGAAAGCTGTGTTTTCCTGCTCTGTGGTTGTCTATCTGGCTGTGTGCTGCTGGACTCCACAGAACCAGAGAATTCTCCGAGTTGGATTCACAAGGTTCATGGAGTCCAACTTTCAAGTGAATGGTCCATACAGAGGTTGAAGCCATGACCTTGGTGTTATCAGCATCATGCTTTGACCAACTTATCTGTGTCTTCAGGTAATCAAGTCTGTTTGGAAGAGTCTATTTTTGGGTACATTGTTAAATACTGGCAACCCTGAAGTTTGCCAATAATGTTATCAGGACAAGAGTTTGCCTATTTTAAGTGTTTTATATTAGCATATGCAGTTTTGTGGGTCTATAATCAATATAGCAGGACCTACCAAAGATGACAATGCAGCTAAATCAAAGACATCAGCCCTTTCTTTGGAAATGTAAAGGCCTTTGGCCAGTCCTGTAGCTTTAAATAGTTAACATAACAGTGGGAGTATGCCCAAATCTAAGGATCCATTTAAATTAGAATGAAGTTCAATACTTTGCCATTTGGAAAGTAAATGTACTCAACTGTAATAACAGTAGGGAATTAATTTAATTATCAAATTAATTTTAAACCCCAAAAGGGTCAGTATGGAAAACATTAAACTGTTTGCAGCAGCTCTACCCCAAAATATTTATTCAAAACAGCCCCTTTGTCCCAGGCATAGACAAAACCCCCCTCTCTGCTTTGCTCAGCTTCTCAGTCAGCCCAGCCCCAGCCCCACGTCCTATGGAAGAGCCCACAGACTCTGTTAACTCATGCTCTGTTA
>VYZP01014451.1:0-10434 GCA_013400635.1 Hypocryptadius cinnamomeus | reverse complement strand
GTTTTAATGTCTTTTTCCCCTGTTAAAAGTAGTCCAGGTTGCTAAAACTGAACTGGGTATTGCTAAGTAGTGTAATGGCACTATCATCTTGAAATTAAGCCACATACCTACTGCACTGTCTGCACCACATGTTTTGACATTTTGCCATCAGATTGAGTGATCTTTCATACACTGAGAGATGTGTGCTTCTGAACTGTTTGGGAAGATTTCACATTGCCCTGCAGTTCTGAGGTGAGGTCTGTGCAGACCTTCACCAGAGAACATTTTGTTATCCTGAATTTTTGCTGCTGGTCATCTCAGCAATGTGGCACAGCAGCTGTCTACCCATCTGTTTATCTCATGGGCTCAGGAAAAAGGACTCCAAAGCATAAAAAAAAAGTCCTCCCAAAGGAAATGGTTTATATCATCAGTCTTTCCTCCAATGGTAGATAAATTGCCTGAAATGCTGACAAAACTGATGTGAAATACCCCAGCAGGTCTTTAGGACAGAGGGCTGATGCCAGAGTGTAGTATGCTGTCAAATACATCTCAAGCAGTGTATTTGCAGTCTCTAAATTCAAATTATTTCTTTACCCCATTGAAAATGGTGTGAGGGCTTTCATGGAAAAAATTACTAATGGGATGGTGAGAAGAACATTGAAATTTTCAGAGTGACTGCAGAGGCTGTAGGCTGCAGTCATGCTCTCTTGTGATGTATCCCAAAGTGCAGCAATACCAGAGACCTAGTCCTGCAGCAGCAAAAAGAAACACCAGATTGCTCAGAAGATGCTGAACACTTCATGTGGAGGACATGTCATGAGGACACAATCAAAAAACATAGCAAAAAGACATAACTGTGTAGACAATGTCCAATAAAAAGCCTTTAGCTCATTGCTAATTAAATCACCCCCACTGTCCTGTTGTATCTGTCCAGTCCTGCCCTGTTTGATGTTTTTTAGCACAGCAGAGGCACATGGCAGGAATACCTTTCAGCACACCAGAAGCAGACAATAGAGATCCTCAAAACCAAGGGCAGGGGGATGTAGGACCTCAACCAGTAGTTCTTGTAAGCTTTGGGAAACACATATAAAATCACTCTGGCATAATTTGCTTCATGCTTTTTTAGGGGAATTTAGAAGGAGAGAAATTAAAAATACAAGATGCAAAATATCTTTAAAAAATATTTCCTTGGATTTTCAAGTTATCTCCAAGTTCCATCCAAATAGAAAAGCACTAATAGGGTAAGAAGCGCATTCCTTATTTCAGTATGCATCAAATGCTAATGATAAGTGTCTCAGTTCAGCCACAGCTTCTCTCTCAGGATGGGTACAGGTACATTCAGAACTGCAGCATGCCAGATGTTCTACAAAATGATGAAGCCCACGCATAAAAAAACACAGAAAAATTATGCAGAGAACATTATTTAAAATGCTCTGCTGTCTCTTGCATTATTTCCTGAAGCTTATTATACCAATCACCTGGAACATAAACCTGACTTCAGCATCTGTTCTTCTCTTCTAAAGCAGTTCCCCATTGCCTTTGACTGTTGCTTTTGTATACAATTCTTTATCAAACCTAATTGGAAACAGCATTGAAACCAACACTTACCATCTCCCTATGCTGCTTAACCCCTCTGCATCCAGAACACTGCTGAACATTGCACAAGAAGATGTAATCCTTTGAGAAGCAAAGGATTCTCTCCATTGCTGAACCAGCTAAGACCTTCCCATCACTGGGACTGCAGGGTGATCTAGATGCCCCATGAACACAAGCTTAGAATTTCAGGGTTTCAAGGCTGTCAGTTATGAACAGAGACAGAAGCATCCTGCTGTATGAGTCTTATGCAGCTGACAAGAAAAAACAAAGTTTGGTTCCTTATAATCCCATACATGCATCACAGTCACCTACTAGTACAAACTTGGGGTTTATGGTAAGAGTTATAGATATACCTCAAAACCAAAATATATTCAGTCCAGGCACATATAATCTCCTCTCATTTTAGTTCTAGTATTAGCATTAGTTATGGCCGTATTGCAGAGAAAACAAAGTGTGTTTTTTGGTGTTTTAGTTCAAAACATATAAAAAAGGAACTAAGAGGATATATTTTATAAAAAATAATTTTCGGTTAATACTTAGAAAATGAATGATTCACAGGATGCATTGCAGGTCACAGGAGAAGCAGAAAGCCTTTCATTTCCAGGCATCACTGATTTGCTGTCATTTGTGCTCCATGATTATATACTTAAATCTTTAAAAGCTTTGAATTTTGATCAACTAAAGCACGAACATGACTTTAAAACAGATATTTCACAGGAGAAGTAGGATAAAGAATAAGGAATGTTTCTGCACAAAATATATCTGCATCTTCATAAATGAAGTAACACAAATCTTTTAATTCCTTTACTGGTTTCATGTTGTGACTGTATAACAACTTTCTGTTTTACTTCATTTTGAGAGTACTTGACTACCATATATATAGAAATTCAGTGTTTCTAATTTTATAATTTTAAACGGGTGTTTTGCGACAACATATTACATAATCTGCAATAAATAACTTATTTGCTGAAGAAAATAGAGGAATCAGTAAAAATGAAAATCACTGTCCTATGAATGAATACAAAGTGTCTTAAAAGTGACTCAGAGAAACCAACTGGCTTTACAAAGTCAACATTAGATGCATTCCTGAACCACAAATGTGGATAAGTCTATGATAATATCCTCCAGCAATTTATAATTTCCCTCAACTCATGCATTACATCAGCTCCAAGATATTCCTATATGAGTATAAAGTTTAACTAATGACCAGAAAACTTTATTCACTTTCTCCAAATCATATATTTTTCCTCAAATGTCAGATATTCTGAACCAGATTTTTTTTTCCCAGTCAAAGCAAATACAATAAAAGGAGTGCTACTGTGGGTCCAGCTTCCCACAGTACCTTCAGCTCAGACCCCTTCATTTTTGACAGAAATGTGAACTTTGAGATCACATGTGTTGAGGTTAAACCTTCAGTAGTGTCCCTGATCAATGGAATCACCAGCCATGAAACTATATATAGATACTGATGGGTACTACAGCTATAACTGCTGTAAATATTTAATATTCTTCTGCCTGAAATAAGACAAAGAGCAGAAAAAGTATCCAAAGGTATCCACTTTACTGCTCTAATGATTAGATTATTCTTTAGGAAAGGAACTGTATAGTTGTCTCTCTCACTCCATCTCGCTCTCCCTCTCTCTCTCTATATATGTATATATGTATGTAATACATGCAGGTTACTTTTTTTTTCTCTACTTATTAATATATAGAACCATATCACTCATTCAAATATGAATAACTATTTAGTCAAATTATTCTTCCACATAATTTTGACATGTTTACAAAGCTAGCTTGCTCTTCACTTGATATATAATGGATACGTGATGCAACAGCTCCAGTGGCAATCTTGCTTACATTTAGTTGAATACTCATATAAGTAACTTTTAAAATTTAAAAATTCATGAAGGAACTCATGAAAGATTTTAAATTCCTGAAAACAGCAATGCATTTATCTTAAACTCTCACCTAACTGACTGGCCCAGGTTTCTACCCTGTTCTCAGAAGGCAGCTGTCCTCCTTTCCACAGGAGAGTTGCATTATATTGATAGGAGTGTAAGTTCCATGCTCATTTCCTTGCCTTTCATGATTATTATTATTTGAGGTCCTTTCCTTTCCTTCCTTTCATGATTATTATTTGAGGTCTCAGATTAAACATGTATCAAAACACTCTCAGCACATTTTTCAGGGATTGTCTCCCTAATTCAATGCCCTTGTAAAAGCTTGCAATCCCCCTTGGCATTTTTCATACTCTGTTCTTCTACCCAATCCAAATATCCTTCTTAAAAATCAAACTTTTAAAATTTCTTTTTGTTATGAAAATAATTTCATTTATCAAAACTGTGTATGCTATTTAGCAAATACCATAGAGTAAGCAATAGATTTGTAAAAGTTCCTTAAGATCATAGAGTTCAACCATCAACCCCACCAAATCCACCACTAAATCATTTCTACATGGCTTTTAAATATGTTCTGGTCTGCTGACTCCACCACTTCCTTGGGCAGCCTATTTCAATGCTTGACAGCTCTTTCTGTGAAGAATTTTTTCCCAGCAATCAATCTAAACCTTCCCTAACACAACATGAGGCCATTTCCTCTTGTCCTATTGCTTAGAAACTGGGAGAAGGGACTGACCCACACCTTGCTACAACCTCCATTCAAGTAATTTTAGAGAGAGATAAAATCACCACTGAGCCTCCTTTTCTCCAGTGTAAATGGCTTCCTAGCCCCTCCTCACAGGACTTCTGTTCCAGATCCTTCACCAGCTCCTCTGGATATGTTGCAGCACCTCAATGTACTTCTTGAAGTGAGGGGGTCCAGAACTTGACACAGGATTTGAGGTGCAGCCTCCCCAGTGCTGAGTAGAGGGGTCCTGGTCCTGCTGGCCACACTATCGCTGATCCAGGCCAGGACTCCATTGGCCTTCTTGGCCACCTGGGCACTCACTGGCTCATGTTCAGCCCCTGTCACCAGCACCCTGAGGTCCTTTTCTGCTGGGCAGATTTCCAACAACTCTTTCCCCAGCCTGTAGTGCTGCATGGGCTTGTTGTGACCAAAGTGCAGGACCAGCCAGGCACTTGGCCTTGTTGAACCTCATAAAACTGGTCTTGGCCCATGGATCCAGACTGTCCAGATCCCTCTGCAGAACCTTCCTGCCCTCCAGCAGAAATTACACTCTCACCCAGCTTGGTGTCATCTGAGTGTGCACTTGACCATCTCATCCAGAATCCTGTCAAAGCTATTAAACAGGGCTGGGCTCAACACCGAGCCTTCTGGAATCCCACTGGTCATCGGCTGCCAGCTGGACACAGCACCATTCACCACCTCCCTCTGGCCATGGCCATCCAGCCAGTTTTCTACTCTGCAAACAATAGTTCTTAAAGAAGCATGTACAAGAGCACTTCTGCCCAACAGACTATGGAAGTATCTGTAGAAGCCCCTTCTATAGTTAGTAGCTTGAGTCCTCTTCTGGTAGGAGATATTCCCTTTGGAATACTTACAGGGTTTTTTTCAAATTTCCAACTTTTAAATATTTTAAAAATTAAATTGTATAGAAATTTAGTTTCATTCTTGGTATTTGAAGAAACAGATGGTTGTACAGATAGAAAAACCCTGAAAAAGAACATATCCCCACTATCTGTAAAGTTGTCTCATTTTGAATAACATTTTTCACATCTTCTTCAGTGTGTGAACTGTTCAGGTTAAAACACTTTTTGGACAACAATTTTTGCCTGTTACCTAGTAAAACTTGCTATAACACTTTTTAAACTTGATAAATAATGCATAGCAAAGCAAGATTATGGTGGGTGAATATTAATGGCAGGAATTAGAGCAGAGAAACTAATCTATAGTCAGAGAACACTAAGGCACAGAGTACTAAGTGACATAAGTAGGCTAATTGGATGCCTCTTACAGGAACTGCTTTTCTGCAAACATTAGATTCACCTGACAGAGACTTATTTGACAACTCTTGGATAAGAAAAGAAGAAAATGTTTCTCTTTTCTGTCAAAATAACAGATCTGTGTCTTGACATCAAGGAAAAAAACAACCAAACAAAAAAAAGAAGAGATGCACCCAATATCTTAACAGTATATTATTTTCTTCCTCATTTATTTCAAGAATCAAAATAATTCCTCTTACTCCTCTCACAATCCTTGTCCCACCCTTGACAAAGACTCAGATCGTTATAATAAGATAACATTTAAGAAAATAACTATTTGGCAGTAGAGTATCTTGATCAATGTTTGCACATGGTCTAGATGACCTAGTTTAAAATAATACAGTTGTCCTACTCACAAAGTCTGGATTCAACCTATGATTTGTGGATTCTTGTGGTTTTATGACTTTATTTTTAAAAAATTGATAGCCATATGCCTTCCTCAACCCAATGAACTGCAGAGGCATGGATCAGTGCTAGTCAGTAGCCCAGTTTACAACTAAATATCACAGCTTATGTGTCTCTGGCCTGTGATTGGTAACCTGGGTAGAGTGACCAAATCCCACTCCCCAAGTGAGAGATAGAGGGGGAAAATAGGAGCAGCAAGAGCTGACAATCTACTTAGAGCATTTCCTAGGTAAAGGTGGGAAATGCCTTCACCATTTTGACAGCAACCTGTCCAAAGCCTCACCTGCTCAGCTTGATCAAAGTCCAGAACCAAGGGGAGCCAGTAGAATAACTTTGAGGGTAAACTTGAAAAATGACACGTCAATGTGAAGAACTGCTAGGAGTAAGCCCATACTGGGCTATAGCTCCATCAAACTGAATCTATTAACTGTGTGTTTGATAGAACTCAACATGACTGGCAACTGTATGAAAACCAACATGAAATCCAGAAAATTACAGGGATGAAACAACCAAATTTTATTCTTATGTATAGCTATATTCTCTACAACATTCAAGGCTCTTCTCTTGTGAACAGCTGTTACAGAGAATGGAGAGTGTATGCCATGTTTGCATTATTGGTATTTGTGAAGGCTTCCCTTTTAAAAGGTCAAATTAAAATAAGAAAGTGAGGTTCAGGCACAAAGTCACCTCAATTTAAATTTATGAACAAAGAATCTGTGCTGGCAAGCGTGTTAATTTATGGGAAAACTCCGGATAATAAAATTCTAGATTCCTGTCTGGCCTATACCTAGGCTTCTATTAATCTATTATATGCCAAATGGCCTCTGAAACTCTCTGAAAAAATTACTTTTGTTACTTCTGATCAGGCAGGATAGCCTTAGTATTTTACTGATATAAAGCCAAGACTCTTTTTAAACTCTAAGTATCAGAGAGCTGGCTGAAAAAACGTTACCCTACATTAAACCAATTTCGAGAAAGATATACATAATTACACCTGTGTGATTTTTGCTGTGCCAATAGCATTTTCAATTAAGTGAACATAAGGTCAAATAAAGCTAGATAACTTTCAGCAGCATTAGTGGAATCTAAATAGAATTAATACTGTAGATGAATTATCCAGAGCACTTGTAAAACTAATTGCTAAACCAGTCAGAAGTCTTTTGACAGGACTTGACTACAGGGAAATCAAGTAAATAAAACCATGGCAAAACCACAAATACATTAAAATAATTATTATGTAGAAAATGAATAGCTACCTCGTTGCTCCTTATGCATCAATATAGATTGTTATACACTCTCAAGCCATCTTTTCAAAAGTACATCTTTTTAAGTGGTTCATGAACAGTATTGCATTTCAAAGATATTTTCGCATTTCAAAAGACTCAAGAATGAGTCTCACTTTTGTGTAAATACACATCAGAATTGTCATATATATGTAAAAAACAGAAGTTAATTCCAGAACTATCAATGAAGATCTATGTATATATATTTATATTTATACATAAATTCAGATATGGATACATATATATAGTATATATATGTATCTATATCTGAATTTACAGCTTTATGCTTTTCTATGCCCATGTTTATATTGTAAAAACAAAGTAGAAATCTTTATATATGCTTTAAATAGCACATTTTTTTCTACATTTAACACCTGTTTTATACATCTATATAATATACAATCATATGAAAAATTTAGGTGGCAAGTACCGCATTACCTTACAGGTTTTTGTTAAGAAAACAAGATTGAAGTCTTGTAAGCTTGCCCATTCATTTCATTTTTTGATTATATAAATCCATACATGATAGAAACCAAAATATTTCCATATCAAGCGAAGAACAACTTTTTTTGGTTGTAATTACAAGACCTCAAGTAGCACATACAGACTCTTAATTCGTAGTTCTGTATTTTTACTACATCAATGGTTTTATCACAAAATAAATTTACTTAAAAGCTAAATACTTCATTGTGGTGAGTTCTAAATAATCACTATGAAGGTAGCTTATGCCAGAACAAAGATTAATAGAGGGGAGAGAAGTCCCTGCTATATAGACAGTAGTTACTGAAGGAGGAATCTTGGTAAAGTGCCAATTGTTTTCTTTCTGCTGCTGCCTCCTTCCTTGTTATGGCTCCTGTGCAACCACAGGAACACCTCACTTCTATTGTATTGGAAATTTCTAACTCAAAATAAGCATTTATAAAGCCATCTATTAGCATGAGAACTCCCCCTGTCATTCAGAGGTGCATTTCTCAGCCCCAGCAAATTAGCAGCCTTATTAGCTACTAGCCAGGTCAGTATGACCAGATACAGGGGAGTTATTAAGAAGATGCTATCAATATATTCTATGATTACTGTTTGTCCTCAAGGCTCTGCACAACATTATCAGTAAAATCTCTATTCCTGTAAATATGTTTTCCTCTTTTCACCAGCTTTCAGTAGAGAGAGAAGTGCAGAAAAAAAATATCACTCCATCATGCTCCAAGCCTTGCCTCTGTGGCAATGTTATCACAGTCAGCATGGACTTAGTGCAGAAAGAATTTGAAGAGCTCAAACCTGCTCCTCTAATGAAAAAGTGGTCGAGATGCTTAGGAATGTAATATTAGCAACAGTGTATAAAACTTTCTGCTATTAATATTCCTCTTACCTTCTAACAACATGACTGAATCAGCTTTTTCCTGGACTGTGGATTTAAACAAAAAACAAAAAGCCAAAAAGCAAAAAAACTCTTACACATTAAAAACCAGAAACCCAAACAAAATCCCAAACTAAAAAAAACCTTGTCCCAAAAATCCCTCTTTTCTCCCTTCCAAACTGCACTTCATAGTGCCCTCTGGTTTTTAATTGCTATTACATAGTGTTAAAAATGCAAGAAAAGGGATTGCAGAAGGCGATTTCATCATGAAGTCACTTTTGGTCAAGTTTCTTTATCCTACTGTAAGACTTGTGCAGTAGGGACAGGATAGCAGCTCATTCTGCAGTGAAGAAAAGCAATAATACAGGTTCTTTCTTTGCCAGGCAATGAAGGATATCTCCTTTCCTCTCCTCCCACACAATATGTTTGTGCCTTGCATCCCTCCTAAGTTTCTAAGATGTGGAATTCATATTCTCACAATACAGTCAGATTGCACTTTGGTCAGAGTGAGTTACTATTCTTTGTACTTTCCTAACATGAATTATATGCAATAACTCTTCGTGGACACAAGTTTTAGGCACTTCCTCTCCTCCATTTTCTTCCTCTTTTTGTTTCTTACTCTGAAAACCCATCCCAAGTCCAAATCATACACCTGGATGTTTTATGCTTTGTTTCAGAGAGGGATAGTGGAAACAAAACAAAAAAAAGATAAAGCAAGCAGTGTAGAAACTTTTCACATATTGAATATGGATGACGCTCAAGTGTGAGAAGAAAAGGACAGATTGTTGTTCATCATCAAGTTTCAAAGGATGCAGACTTTATTTCACTGCGCAGTTCTGAGGTACCATTCTCTAAGCTGTTTTTGTTCCCAAGCTAAAGGAATGGAGGGGACCTGCTCAGTTCGTATGTGTTAAGCACTGGAGGACAAGTGAGATTTGTGGGGGAAAGCAGAGGTCCAAATGCTGTAGTAAAAATAAAAATATTTCAGCAATAGCCAAAGTATGATTATAGATTAAAACCCACTAAGGCTAGTAGGCAGTCCTATTAGTGTTGAATATGTCCAAACTCCATATAAATCAAGAAAGAAAATAACTGCTTGCTCAGGATAGCTTTGGTAGTATCAGGTTAGTATCAGTGGAGAACACTGTTCATATTGCTGCATTGCACAGTACCTCCCTGAAACCAAATAGTTGAAATTTAACAAGCCCCTGCTCAAGAGCCCTGGAGGTAAGAGCTGGACCCTGCAATAGCAGAATCAAGTCTAAAGTTCATACAATCCCAGAACATGCTGAAAATTCATGCCACAAAGATGTCCTAAAAAATACTTAGTATTTGAGAAACAGTTCCTAGTTCATTATCAACACTTTATTCCCTGTTTAAAGCTTCAAGTGATGAAGAAAACGATTTATCACATATCTATAGTATAATAAGCTTTCAGTACATGCTGAATTAACTACTGTTTTCTGGACTTAGCATAACTGACTCCCCAAAACTACAGGCAGCAAAAACAATCTGCCTGGCAGTCAACTTGACATGTGTCCATGTGCCCCTGCACAGTGAATCTCAGCACGTTTAGGTCAGTCCAGAGGTCCTAGGTCTGAAGGGCGAAACCAGGGCTGCCAAGATCTTCAGTGGCAGTAGTTTTTGTGGAACATGGTTATCACTGAGACATCCTCTCCTTCTACAACTTAGATATCTTCAGATATCTCCATATTAAAATAATATCCCAGGGTTTGGGCATACCTTCACACCTATTATTGATCATGACATTGCCTATGTTGTCAGTTCATCAACCACCCCCATGGTAAAGCATAGGGTGATGCTGTTACCTCATGCCAAACTCCTATCCAGCTTGTTTTAATTTTATATTTCACTC
>VYZP01014440.1:33108-53719 GCA_013400635.1 Hypocryptadius cinnamomeus | reverse complement strand
TCTGAAGCCTTTCAGTAGGCTTTTGAGCAAGACTTATTTATCACTCTGTCATCTCTTAACTTGATCTGGAGTTTTGCATTCCATTTCTGAAATTGGTTTTTATTTTAAACTCCACATAATGCTGGCAGAAGTTTTGCAGAACTTTTTGGTGTTTTGATATACTAGTATTTTCAGTTAAGGATATGGATTAGTCCTAATGCTTGAGAGCTTTAAAATTTAGGCTTTGACCTTTATTCACTATTTAAAAAAAATTATTGGCAGTCAAAACTCATAACACACAAAAGCATATGATTCAGGGATCATGGGAGCAATGCAAAACTGGTTTTGCAGTGTTGTCTGTCTTTCCTGAGGGAGGTTAGTAGTCTTTTTGCTCAAGACTGAGTTGAGTGTTTTTCCTAGCTTTTGTGCTCTATAGAGGAGAACAAAGATTGTTTTCCTTGTATGAAATTTTAAATCCAATGCTATTGAAAATTAAAGTTGTCGTGCATGTCATTATCAGCATAATTATTTTGTTCTTCCATCTCGTCTTTTGGACACTGGGTTTTTTTTCTTGCCTACTTTGATTTGTGTTTTTAGTTTTCATTCTTTTGCTGAAATTTCACAAGTAGCCAATGGACACAAATGCTTGGGAAAAATACAGAGTGTGCTTGGGTATGACTTTATGAGGTTCCTTGTAGCTGAAGTGTGAAACTGAGCAGGGTTGTTGATGTTGTCAACAGGAATGCAATTCTATGTAAAATCTTGGCATCATCACCATTCTTTGAGATTATTCCAGTTGAATATGTGGCATTTTAAAAAAATAGAAAAAAAATAGAAAACAAAAAGCCCTCAGGAAATTTTTTTGAGAAACTTGGCCACTTTGTTTTGTGGCCTCTGTGTGAAAGCAGAAGTGCCTGTAAAACAGTCAGTATGTTGGAGAGTCTAAACAGTGCCCATTTGCTGAAGGTTCCTGTGTTCTTTATATTCCATGTGAGTGAAAAAGTAGCTTTGGAAAAAACCAGAAGAAAAACCTCTTCCAGGCAAGCATAGAATTTCTTCACCACTTCAGTTTGTGTCTTTGCTTCTGTTGTAAAGCTTTTTGTCTATTACTTTGCAGTAAAATGCATGCTTGGCCTTTTATTTAGAGATGCTTTTAGAATGTTTTACCAAAATACTTCAGTTCTGGAGGAGCAGGTGATTAGCTGGAACTAAATAGTGAAAGATAAATTGCAAAGTAATGAAACATGATATGTGAGAGTTGTGACTGCTTTGTACAGTTAATGCTACTCATAGACTAGATGACTTTGCTTTTTTTGCTATTTTTATTTTGTTGGTTGTTTTCTGATGGCTCTGTCTTTTTATTTTTCTCTCTCAGAAACTTGAAGGGGACATTCTTGATGCTAGAGCAAGCAAAGACCAAGCTCTTCAGGAGTTACAGCAGCAGCGACATCAGAACAAAGAATTAGAGCTCCGGACAGCAGAACTGAGTAAACAACTTCAAGCAGCAAGAGAAGCGTATGCATTTCCTGTGTTACAGTACTTTTCCAAGTCAGACATAAAACTGGGGCAGTTTGGACTAGAGTTGAAATTTTCTGCTTCTCTCTTGTGATTTCATAAAGTCATAAATAAGTGCTGTGTCCCCTTTGCTACAAGAACTGTGTTGTATCCCACCTATTGTCTTTCACTCCATCTGCCATGTTGTCTCACAGAAGTCACTGACTGCTGTGATTCACTACATTCACTACATTCTTCATTTTATTCACTGTGCTTGTTGTCAGCTAAATGTCTGAACAGTTTGATGTAGTAAGGTCCATCTTTAAATATCTATAGCTCTGTAACCTTTTTCAAATACAAATTTGCAATTTATGCATAAGCAGCTAAGGGGTAGTTTCTATTCATTATAGTTGAGGAAAAAAGAACCATCTCAAAACTAGTTTCTGAAATTGTTGTTTTGTCTTAACTGGAGAGATGTAATGGCCATGAATGAAAGTAGAGACATTTAAGGATACAAAAGAATCTGTGGAAAAGAACTTTAAAAAAGTATGTTTTATCCTTTTGTATTTGCAGGATGTCTAATGCTCAGCTGGATTTGCAGAAGAAATCTGAGGCCCTTGACCAAGCAAACCAACAAATTACAAAGCAGGAGGCAGAAAAGGCCAGTCTCAAACAAAACCTTGAGAAATCAAATCAAGATACAAGTAAACAGCTCAAGGAACTTGATTGTAAAATGCAAGCAGCCGCATCAGAGCTGCAACAAGTGAAGTTAGAGAAGGACACTCTATTAAAGGACCTTACAGATACCAAAGATAAGCTCTCAAAAAGCTCTGAATCCTTCAAACAAAGAAAGGAGGAATTAGAAAAAGAAATTAAAAAAGGAAAAGCAGCTATGGCAGAAATGGTTAGTAGATTCTTTAGTTAGGCATTAAGTTTTGTGTATATACATTCTGATAAAATGACTTTGCTTTCTGTTTGAAAACAGTGTACATATGATGAAAATGCATGAATATTTGGTACTGTAAGGAAAGCCAAATTGTGATTTTTAGTAGTTCATACTGGTTTCCCACCTTAAATTTTTGCCTAGATGTTTACAGTAGTAAACATCAGTCATCTCACATAACAGGATGCTTTCTTCTTGCTGCATGCCTTTAACATAATGAAGAAACTAAATGGAGATAACAAATGGTGAAACAGTTTGATGGCAAATGTCCCTCATTTAAAAAATACATCAACTGTATTATAACAACACAAAGTTTTAGAAACTTTGCTAAAATGCTGTTGTATTGAAGAAGTTATATTGAAGAAGTTATTTTTCTGAGGCCATTTTAATTCCCTTTCTGAAGTCTTTATAGAACTTCCTGTGCATTTTTCTGGACATGCTGGAAAGCTGCATACTGCAGGCAGAGAGAGTAACATCATCTGTGATTTGGGGAATGCCTAGCTTAAGGTATTATTGGAGTACTAGAACTATTTGAATTTCAGAAAGGTCTTAAAAGAGACAGTATAACAGCCACCAGAGCAACCTATTATGATAAAGAAAGTGAACTATTACTAGGGTTAAGAAAAACCTTTTTCTTACCTCTTCTGCCTTGGTGATATGAATGAGCACTATATAAGTACAGTTGTTCTGACACCCTTGTCTCAGATGTGGCAAGGGGTGTCTTTCTTATACTCTTGTCATCTTACATGTCACCATTTTCCAGAACCCATTTGGAGCTGCTTTTAATCTGATCTAAAAAAAAATCTGCTCCTAGTTAAAAAGAATATAGAAAGCTCTTTTGTTTGCTTTTCTTAGTTACTACTGTTTAAAGATTTGTTTCTCCTAAAAACTTGAAGGATTTTCTCCCCAGTTTAAACTTAAAGGTAGTAATCCAGATTCTGCTTCTAGTTCTGTAGACTTTTTGAGGCTCTCTGCTGTTTTAAATATGTAGTATTTGGACTTAACATATGGTTGTGTATGCATGGAGATCTGCAAATTTACTTGCTTGTGAGTTTTAGAACATGAGGGAATTTTAGATCCTGAGTGAGACCAATGAGCCTACTACTTCATCAAGAAGGAGAAGGGGTGCCAATCACAGCTTCAAACAGGAAGACTATCCCTAATCAGAAAAGCTCTGGCACCTGGTTGAGTTTATTGGTACAGGGCATCTAACGTGTGGCTTAGATTTGCCTCTTAAAGTTTTGAGAGATTTTGAGCTGAAAATGTCTGCAGTTGAGAAGGTAAGATTTTTCATTGAAATTGAAAGTGGTATTTTTCAGGATTTGGACCTCCTGCAAACATGCTCCGTACATGGTCTTAGAAGCTAACAGGAATATTTCCTTGTCTTATGTTTTTTAGGAAAAATCTTGCCAAGAATTAAAACACCAACTTCAGATACAAACAGAGTCTGTAGCTAAAGAGAGGAATGAATTGAAAAACTCACTGGAGAAAAAGGAGGGGGTAAGTTGTCTGCTTAGTTTCAAAAATTTAAGAACCAATAATGATAAGTGTTTAAAAGATTGATTTTCAGTCTCACCTGCTGGGACTGATGAGAGATAAAGATGTTTCAATTCTCAAATTGTAAACTATCTTTGGCACTGAAATAAGGTGATACTAAAACTTTCCTAGAGGGTAATGTGAAGCTTTAAAATATAGGTTTTAGTCGTAGTTTTCTGTGCTCCACATACTGTAGCAGGGGATTTTATCCCTTCAGGTTTTTTCATTAGTGAAATGGTTATGTGGTATTACTGTGTCCTCATTTTTTTTGTATTTCCATACAATAAAAGTTGTTATTTCATGTCCTTAGATCTATTTTATTCTCAGGCTTATTCAGTATGTTCTCAGTGTAGTTGGCAGGACATTTTCAGATATCCTTCAAGGATTGAATTCTTTTTCAAACTTGTATAAGTCACTTGGTGACTACATAAGGGCCAGATGTACTTTTTCAAAGATGAGCATTCAGACCATGCAGTGCAGCTGGCAGCCTGAAGGACACGTCTGCTTTCATGGATTTCTTTACCCAAGGCATCTTCTGTTCCCTAAAGGAATCAGAAAAGATTTGATCAATGGGCATAGTTTGATAGACTGTGATGGGCACTTACTGTCTGAAAGAGGTTTGGGGGTATGCAGGTGTGATGGAAATTGCTCTGTGACTATTGCTGCTGCTTCCCTGGCTTCCCACTCATTCAGCTGAAGTGCTGTGGTGCTCAGTGGAAAGTGCAGAAGGATGAGCTTGGTTGGTATTCTGCAGTTGGCAGCAGGAGAGCCCAAACCACTGCTGGTGTGAGAATACTTGCCTGATCTTAATTTAGAATGGATAAAAAAGACTGCTGTTGATCTCTGGGTAGTAAATTTGGAATAACAGATTATTTTAATGTGTTATGGTAGTTCTTAAAATCTGCTTGCCAGTGTTCAACCACATAGCTATGAAACAGCAGTGGCACTGTGGGATGGTCTGGTTCTGTGAACAGCATGTACAAAAAATGATTTAAATTTAAATTATATACAGTTACTTAATATTTTTGAATATAGATTTCTAAGCAGTTGTCTATAGACCTTGATTCAGCAAGAGCACAAGTACTGGAAATCCAGGGTCTTCTGAAGGAAAAAGAAAAAAGTGAGCAACATCTCCAGGGAAAGCTAAGAGAGTTAAAGGAATCTTTTGAGCAGAAGAAAAAACATAGTGAAACACTTCAAGCTGAATTAAAAACTGCCCTTTTAGAAAAGGTAAGACTGTCCTTTCTTACTCTTATAAGAAAATGAATGTAAATTCCTCTGATAAATATTGAAGATTTTATGTCAATAACTTCGTGATAAACTCTGTTTGCTGTAGTCTTGTTGGAAATGATAAGGTCAGGATGTGGATGTGAGGTCTTCAGATGTTGTTGGAGATAAAAACAACAACATCAACAGCAGTAATGAAAAGAACTAGTGCTGAAATATGAATTCCATAGGAATTGAATTTTAATAAAGGGATAAAATAACCTAGATTGAATGTGGGATTTTTTGCTTCAGGAGCAAAGCAAGAGCTGCCATTTTCTTATAAAGCAGTAGAATTTCATGAGAGTATTTTTAGACAAACTCTGCAGTGTTTTAAAATGTCCCTGGCAGTTTTAAACTGAGTCTTCTCATATTATACCAAAATTATCTTAGTGACAGTATAAAACTCATAAACCATAACGGGAAGAGTTCAAATGTCTTAAAACATTAGGGAATGTTGTGCTGTGTGCCATGCACTGTTAAATGTGGCTCCAGCTTTGGCTGCCCAATGCTACATGTTCATATTTTTGCTTTAGACAGCCTGTGGAAACATTAAGTCTTGATGTTGTGGTTTAACCCAGCCATCAGCTCAGCACCACAGAGCTGCTCAGTGCTTTGGAAGACAAACACCATCACTCCAAACTCCCTCACCTTTCCTCTTCTGCCAGCTCCATAAGCTGGGCATGATGTCCTATGGTATGGAATTTTCCTTTGGTCAGTGGGATCAGCTGTCCTGGCTTTGCCCTCTCCAAACTCTTGTGCACCTCCAGATTTCTTGCTGGTGGAGTGGTGTGAGAAGCAGGAAAGGCCTTGGCTCTGTGTGAGCGCTGCTAAGCAGTAGCTAAAACATTCCTGTGACAACAACACTGTTCCCACCACAAATCCAAAACACAGCCCCCATACTAACTACTGTGAAGAAAATTCTACCTCAGCCAAAACCAGCACACTTGGAAACATTATTCCAATTTTTATTGTTTAGTCTTAATGTGTTTCACTTTGTCTTTTGTAGTGAATTAAATTTTGTTGTTAAATTTGTTGTAAAATGTTAACTGTAAAATCACAAATATCGAGTTTCTGAACTGTTATTCCATAAGAGGAACAAAATTCTCTTCTTGCAGAAGAAATACATTTTATTGAAATGCTTAAGCTAACTTTACTGTCTGTAATTTTAACTAAAACTTTCTATGCCTATGTTTCAGGCAGAGCTGGAGAATAAGCTACAACAGCAGTCTATTTTGTCAGCACAGGAGCTTAAAGCAGAGAAAGGCAAGCTAGCAGACTTACAGAAGGCCCATGATAAACATAAAGAAAACATGGAGAAGCTGCAGCTGGATCTTTATGGGAAAGAGTCTGAGCTGCTGGCAACCAGGCAGGACCTTAAGGTACTTGCAGTCGTTTTAATGTCATATGTGACTTAGCAGGTGTTAATATCCATTTTGAAGACCAAGAAACAATGCAAGAACTGTATAAATGAAAAAAAAAATCTTCACCTATATGTAGAATTTAGTGCTGTTTTATCCCTTCCCCTGAGACAAAAGAAATTCTGAAACTAATTTAAAGGCAAACGGATTTGCCAGTTTACCTGAAATACCCTTGCATTTCTGCAGCAGCAAAGTGAAAGGTGATTTGGTTTCATATTCATTAGAGTTGTTTTTTTAATGTTGCTTTTTCTTGTTATATACTGTAGCTTTCAACTAATTTAAATAGCATAACTAATTAGGGCAAGGTCTGCCAGCATGTGAGTGTCTACTATCTTCCAGATGATTTAACTAGAATATTCCTAGCTGTTGGTAGATGTTAAGAACTGTCAAACTTACAGAAACAGTAGGCTTATGGACCTACCTGGAATACAAGTGCCAGAATTTAGTCCTTGAAGTTTTTGCTATTCCTAAACAGAAGTTACCTGGTTTTGTATGAGTATGCAGTGCCTTCAAAGAGGTATTGCTGAGAATTGAGCCAGTCAGCAAAAGTATTTTTTGGCCCTTTTTTCTGGCCTTCTGCTTCGTGCCAGTACTAAGCCAATGTTTCAGTTGGTCCCAGGGACATCCTGTGCCTCAGAGACTGAACGCCAGGTTCAGGTTATTTTAAGAAACAGAGAAATACCTCCTTTACATATAGGCCAATGCAGTTTTATTAGAGTTACTCCTCTGTAGTGATAAATTACCTGCCATGTTTCCCTGCAGCTTATTCAAGGTTTATGTTCAGTGCACCATGGTTGAATTGCTGTGTTAAATTGTGGAGAACTTCTGCATGATTAACAAGCAGTGGTGGTTTAAGCATATTCTTTCTTTCAGTTTTTTACTATTGCACATATACATCTGTGAGTTTCTTTCCTGCAATGCATTTAAATCACCTTTTGATAATGGAGTGGCCTGTAGAAGCATTGAATGTGTTCAGTAACTTGGGGTTTTTTTTGGTAGAGTTTTCATTAAAGTGTCACTTGTTGCAAAATAGCTGTGAATTAGTATTGTTATTAAAGCAGTTTGATGACCTCTAGTTGCAAGTATAAAATAGGACAGTAAGTGTCTCACATGTATTTAGACCTGATGGGGATGGTAACAAGAGAGAGGGAGAGCTCTATGCTAAAAGGTAAAATAAGGTGAAGGCAATGGGGAAACAAGATTTGTAAGGTGAGCAATCAGGTAACTTGATTTATGATGTAAGTTTCTGTGGAGCCTAAAGAGCGTGAAGAAGATTTGAGTTCCTAAGTACTGAAGTGGTGTACCAATTTGGAGGCTGTTTGCTTGATTTAAAAATTTTGTAAAAATCATATATTAATTAGGATTAGTGAGGTCTGATTGATGCCACCTTTTCTTTTCTTTTTTCTTTTCTTTTTTTTTTTTTTTTTCCTGGAAGGGGGAAAAGGTGGGGGGCTGAACTTTAATCATGGCTGCGCTACCTCAGTGCAACTTTAAACTAAAGAAGCAGTGATAACTTGTCTTAAAAGACCGCAAAAGAAAAAAGCACATTCAGACAGCCTCAGAGTGACAATGTTAGTCTTGAGAGATGAATATCAAAATGCCACTGAAGAACTTTATGGTAGAATTTCACAGCCTATTCGAAATCAGTTGTCTGCATGATGTTTTGCCTTGGGCAAGTTACTTACTAAAAGTAGCTCATTTGAGCCAGAGCTGTGTTTTGTGTGAAGTTTGGAACCAAAGCTGATGGGCAGACTGAGCTTTAGATTGGCCTTAATCTTCTTAGTAGGCAGTAGTAGAAGTTTTTAAAACTTGTCCGTGTGTAAAGTCAGCTTGGGTGTCTTTCGGTGCAGAATTTTTAGCAGAGTTACGAACTCCCTGCACTGCTGTGTTGAGTCAGCACTGTCGGGAGCCCGGCATTGTCCAGAACAGGCACGGCCAGACCATGTCGTGACCTCCCAGCAGCGCTAGATTTAAATGGGCAGCCGAACCGCGCTCAGTCCCGCGGTGTGGCAGCATGCGGGTGGCGGGGCCGAGGTTGCCGGCGGGCGATGGGCGATGAGAGGCTGCGGGTACGTGCGTGGGGCGCTCTGCTCCCGGGGAGGGCACGGGGGCCGGGCTGTGCACAGAGCACCATCTGCCGGCTCTGTCGGGAAAGGCGCTGCCGGCACCGATGGCTGGGCTCCGGCTGGGGCCGAGTGAGCCCCGGCGAGGGACGGGTCGCTCCGGGGCAGCTCTGCAGCCGCACACCCGGCGCTGCCTGAGCCAGGGCTGCAGCGCAGGGCACCGGGAGCCCGGGCTCCTGGCTCCTCGGCAGGGCACCGAGCAGTGCAGCTGGCCAGGTGCAAACCCTGAAGCTCTGAGTCCTGCAGAGGACACGGGACAAGTGTTGTAATAAAAAAAAATTTAAAAAATTATGAAAACAGAAGTGAAAATGTAGTTATAATTTTATGATACTATTTGCTACAAGTTTACTTTGGATTAAAAATGTCTCTAACAGTAACTTTCACACATGCTTTCATCTTTGTGGCTGGAAAAAAAAAGGATTTGAGTGTTTGTTAAAGCTGTAGTTTTTGATTAAAAAGGATATATACAATTAAAAAAGAATACCCCTAAACAATTTTTGTATATACGCACATGTATTTATACAAGTATCTGTGTGTGTATATTCACACTTTTTTTTGTGTGTGTGAAAAAAGCATTTTTTATATAGAAGAGTTAATAAAAATGTACAAACTGTTATTTTTGCCTTGATTTTGACTTAGTGCGAGAATACTTTCTGTGAATCTGATCTCCTGAGCTTTGCCAAATATTCTTGAGTTTTGGCATTTGTGCTTTTTGTAGTCAGTCCTGGTTTCTTCTGTGTGTTCAAAAGAATGTTTCTTTGTCTCTGATGTTGGCATTGCTGTCAGCATATATTCAGTGAATGCTCTGGAACAAAATTCATACTTGCCAGACCTCGGTTGTGTAAGTCAGAAGCCTAAGTTTCATACAGTCAGTCTAACTCTTAGGGATTGAAGAGAGATCAGGTTAGCATCTAATTTAATGAATAATTTAGTGTTGATCCTTGTGGACTGGGATCAGGGAGCACACAGACTTGTTTGTGCACTTCATGTAGGTAGAATGAATCTAGATCTACCACCCTGCTAGGACCAGTTGTGGGGCTGGTGCTATGATTTGCACTGGCACAGCCCAAGCTGTAGTGAATCAAACTGTAATTTTAAAATATTTTTATTTTTTTAAACTCTGTACCAATCAGGCTAGCACTTCTCTTTATTTACACAAATAAGTGCTGATGGAGCTCTTTTGTTCAGTACCAGTTCCTTGGTGTAGACACAATGAGATAATCTGTACATTGCAGACACTTTGAGGCGTGGGTTGAGAGAGAAGTACCCACTATGTGTGGGTGTCACTGTCCACTTCATCAAATTTCAGCATCTGGTGTTAGCAAATTTGATATAACCACATTTTTTCTACTGCAAACAAAATTGGATGAAAGTTGTGGCTTTACTATGTTTCTTTCTAAAACTTCAGAGACTGTTGGGTTTTCCTGTGAAGATGTTATATGATGATGCTAAACTTTCTATCCTCCCTCAGTGTTAGGAAAATATGGTATTCCACTGCACCCAGTGGAAGAGAGTGAGATGATTTTGCTTTCTGAAATACCCACCCTACTGAAACCTTGAAACTGCTAAAGTGTCTCGTATTTTTTTACAAAAAATTCAGTCAACACCTTTCAAAGTATTAAGTAGTAAACTCTAATATCTCAGAAAGCAAGTAAAGTAATTTGTCTGAAAATTAATTTTAAAGCTGGTGTGAGCTTTTTAAGGGTCATGGGGATTCTTGAAAATGCTGTTGAATCAGCAGTGTTCCATCACTGCTGTTTCAAATTAAGTCTGACTCTACAAGCAAAATACTTTAGATATTACAAAGGAGGGTCATGAGGCATCAGAAATGAATTAGCTTTTAAATCAATATGGGGGTGACTAAAACATATGCATAATTGAATGCAGTGAAAATTCTGCTTATAGTTCCTCTTAAAACCACTAACCTTCAACAAGAGGTTTGATTAATATTTAAGCAAGAATTTCAAAAAGAATTGAGTTTGTCTTGAAAGAATTTAAATCCTTACTGCTTCACTGAAGGCAATAAACTTACTAGTAATAATAAATCTCAGTTCACCTTCTGTATCATAGCATCAAAAGTTTACATAAAATACCAGTATTTTGGAGAAGTGGAGGATGAGTTTGTTTAGTTGTTTTTTTTTCTTGTTGGTTTCAAGTGAAACTATCTAAGCTAGAAGGTTTAAAAAACCTTCACAATAGTAACTCAAAAAGACTCCCTGAAGTTAGACTTTGTTGTGGGCAAACAGAATGAGCTTAGCTTTGGGTGCAAGTTTTGTTTTGTTTCTTGGGATTTTGTGACCTGTTTCAGAGAGATAAATCAAAGTTCTTTTTCTAGCTAATGGTGAGAATTAGAAGCAAATAAAGTATTATCTCTGGATTTTGAACGAAAGTTTAAACTTATTGTTTACAATGCTTATGCAGCAGAAACTGTGGAACATTTTATCCTGATATTAGTATTTTTATCTTATACATGTCACTTTAGAATTTTAAAAAAAATATGATTTATCTAGCACTGACTTTATTAAGTCATTGGTGAAAAATAGCATTGAATGATTTTTGAAATCTTCAAAGTATAGCTTTGTTGCTTCTTAAGTAACAGCTGTCTAGAGTTATAGAGCAGTTGATTTACCTAGATAATAAAATTAATTTATGTGAGCAAATTCAAGTGTATTCTTTTTTGGCAGTTACCTTTTCTTCTTTGCCCTTCTGCATGTTATCACCTTTTGTATGTGTAAGGATGCAGGCTGGAATATGTACAGTAAGTTTTTGTTCCTGGGAATTATGCTGGCATAGTTTCTTTTTACTTAGGGTAACCTTGTAAACTAGAAGTTTCTGTAATTATGCTCTGTTGACATTTGAAGCTAAATGTTGCACACTAGGTAACAGTTTTTCTACTTGGAAAATGTTTGTGTCCGTTTAGTATGTGAAACTTTTATACCACTGGATAACTTAGAACTCTCTTTGTAATTAGTCCACAGAAGAAAAACTTGCTCTAGCTCAAGAAGAATTAGTTTCCAGCAGGAATCAAATTGCTAGCAATAATCAACAGATTCAGGAGCTGAAGAAAGCTAAGTCTACACTGGAACAGGATGCATCGAAGAAAGAACAGCAGCTGGGTGAGAAGACCAAAATGCTACAAGATCTTCAGAATGACAGGGTAAATGCCTCTGCCTTTTGAAATCTCCACACAGGAGATTTCACATCCACCCCATGCAGGCAACCTTTATTATTTTCTATTACGTCCCTAATTTGAGAGCATAACGCTGTTAATAGTGCATAACAATAACAGTTTTACTGAAGCTCTGGTGAAAAGACTTAAAAAAGACAGTTGTACTGAATTTGGTTCAGAATATGCTCTCATTTTTTCTAGACAGGTTTGTGTCTAGACAGGTGGGAAAACATTATTAGTTTTAAATCTAAAACTGCAATCATGCTGCTAATTGCATTACAAACTGTGGGTGGATATATGGCAGTTGTTTCCCATAGTTACAAAGTCACAAAGTAGTTTTTGGGCCCTGGATGTTTTTTGATTGGTTGGGTTTTTTATTTTGTGAATTTGAAAGAGGTAACTTTTCTAGCATTTCTATTTCTCTTCAAGATTTTGAAAGAAAAGGATTTGGCTAATGAAAAATGTAAAACGGCAGAGCTCCAGGAAATAAGGAATAGACTTGAAAAAGAAAGTGCCAAGCTGGGTGAAGAGCTTAGAGCCTGCAAGCAAGAATTTGAGAAGGTACATTGAGACAAACTAAGTTTTCTTCATGTGTTTGGTTATCTGATGAGAAATATGTGTCTGCTCAGTAGATGTTGTCTGGAATGGTTTTGCAAAGATGGTTACTGTAAATATTGGTAGTAGAGGTAAGGGAACCAAAACCCAGATTTTATTGAGCTCCCTCAGCAATGATGTCTTGGTTGGTGATGATCCTTGAGCTTAGTGAGCCTATCACCAGGGCCTGGTGAGCCAGGTGGGCTGCATAAACTTGTCTTAGCTTCAGGATGGGTTCTATGTCCTGCCTTTTCTTCAGTTCCACTGTAAATTTACTTTGCATACCCCTGCTCGACTATTCTGAAAGGAAAAGCTGTCCAAAAGAGTCACAATGGTGAAGTTTTCCACATATTCTAGGCACATCTGGGACTTCTCAAGGATGCATGGTAGAGTTGAAACTCTCTTACTGTTGTTTCTTAAAATGTCTTAAAAAGTCACAACTGGGGAAGCCTCATAAAAGGCAAATGTCAGGAGCTTCATAAAGGACAAACTCTCTTCCAAAACCATAACAATCAGTTGAGCTCTCAAAAGGGTAAAGGTTGGGAGGCTTTAATAGAATAATTTTTAGTCTTCATTGAGACTAATTGTTTCTTGCCACACTCCACATACTCTGTTTTTTTAGTCTCTATAAAAACTAACATTCCTAAAAGGCTGCAGTTTGTGTTTTCCATAATGTGTTATTAGCAGTTATATTTGCATCTGTTAAGCACACTTAGTTTAAATTGTTGCACAAGTATAAATACAGGTACAATTCCCTATACACTAATAAATAGAAAATAACATGATAGCTTACAACCTTCAGATGTTCTTTTGTTCTCCATTGTTTAGAAAATGGTCTGTAATTTTTAGGTATAATTCTGTACTTTGTTTCTCTTGAGCACTCTGTGCTTAGGGAAAGGTATTCTAATTCTTGTTGTTCCTAAAATCTCTATTCTAAAGAATAAAATTTATGAAGATGTAAAAGGCGTGCACACCAATATCAGCTTAATAATAATGTCTTCATTTCCCTACAAGCAGTCAGACTGAAAGTCTCCTAAAGACTTAAATTCTGTTCCCCATCTCCTAGCAAGGAATGGATGTATATATATCGTAGGCCATCCTCTTGTTCTGAGGATATGTTCTTTTCACTGTCCTTGGTCTGGTTTTAACTTGTATTGTGAATTTTGATTTATGAAAAATGGTCCACCCCTATTAGTCTGTTAATACCTATATCCTTGGCTATGTAATTTTAAGGAAAATGATTTCTTTAAATTAAATGAACTATTCTATTTGAGTTCAGTTACAGAGGAACAAGTAAAGCCACTATTTATATCATCCCACTTGCTTAAAACAGAGTAATTTTTTATACACTGAAAACTAATAGAAACTAACTTTCTTCTATCAGCATTCAGTTTTACATTGTCGTTACAAAGTTTTTAACCTCATTATTGCAAACAGAGAACAATGTGAAGTAAATTTTAAAGCAGCGCCTAGAAAATAACAATGGATGCATCTTTTCAAGGAGTGGTAGAAAACAATTCAACAGATCTTCCTCTCTACTTTAGTAGAAACATATATTAAAATTATTTTTAAAATTGAATGTTGGTCATAATATAAGTTTAAAGTCTTTGATAATGAAAATCACTGATACCTTGCTCTATAATATCATCCTTTTTTCTAGTGATAAGACTAAAAATTGTTGCTGTCCTCTCCTAGGAAAGAATTACAGTATTTTTGAATTTAAATCCATTTACACTTTCAATGTTGCTACTTTAACTTTGAACTCTGTATCCTAACAGGAGGTGACAAATCTCAAGGATGGAAACCAGCTATTGATTCAACAGAAATTAGAACTGCAGGGCAAAATAGATAATGCAAATTCAACTCTGGAACAGGAAAAACAAAAACATCAAGCTGTCAAAGATCAGCTGAAAAAGAGAGAAGAGGAGCTGAAGAAAGAATGTGCTGAAATTGAAGCCAAACTGGTTAGTATGAGAGAATGAGACTGCTGTTTTGTGAACATACCTTTGGATTTTTCCAGGGACAGAAAGGAAGCAACAGGTTGACTTTAGTTTCACTTTACATGAGCTTTTAAATGACGAGATCAGAAATCTTTGAGTCATTTAATAGTATAGGAAAATACAGTGAGGTGACAGCCTTTTCTAGTAGAATATGTTGATTAAAAGTAGTGATTCTATTACAGTAAGATTCTTTGGCTCAATTAAATGTAGGGAATAGGGAAAGAATGCCTGGAAGCTTGTTTTTCATTTTTCCATTGTTTTTATAGCACTCAGAGAAAAAAGACAAAGAAGAAGAAAAACGGAAACATGAGGAAAAAGAGACCAAGCTCACCATGCAGGTCACAGCCCTGAATGAAAACCTGGCTACTATGAAGAAAGAGTGGCAAAGTAGTCAAAGACGAGTGAGTGAGCTGGAGAAACAGACAGATGATTTACGTGGGGACAATGCTGTCCTGGAAGCAACAGTCCAGAATAATCAGGATGAGAGAAGAGCATTGCTGGAGAGGTAAGCTGTGGTCATGACGATGAGGAAGTGTAGTCTGAGAAATTACATGAACTGAGGGTGAAAACTTGTTTGAGTTGATTTGGGATTCTATATTCATGCTTTATTTAAATCTGTGTTTGTTCTTAGTTCCTGGGCTGTGGGTGCAGTTTCCAGAGTGCAACCCTCTGCCATCTCTGCCAAAGCACAGCAAGAGGTTTTGGGAACCAGCTGTGCTCTTTGTGATCATTCTGTAGAGAACAGGGCAGGATCTTTATCAGGATCTTTAACTTATCACCAAAGCCACAGCTCTGTGCTTGCTCTCAAAGATTTATGTCCATCTGTAAGACCCTTCTAAATCCACTGGGATTCTCTGAGATTTCACGTGTATAGGCTGTGGCTTCTCATCTGTTGTGTCATCCTTGTGGGGCGTGGCAGAGAGAACTTCTCTTACCTGAGCTAACTGTCCTTCTCCATCACTCTGAGGTTCCCATGCCTTGATTCAGTTTGAATACATGCCCTAGTCATCCAGAAGCCTGGAAGAGACCCCTTAAGTAACGTAGAATTTGCATAGGAACTGCTAGATGTGCCCACTACTCTGTGTTAGGAGACTGAACGTGTAATTGGGTTAGATAGACTAAAGTCCACAAAGGAGGCATTTTCTTCCTCCTGAAAATCTGCAGTCTTATTTTCTCCCGTCCTGCTGTTGTCTCTACAATATATTTAAGTCAAAGATAAGCAGAGTGCTTTTCCTTCAGGCAGCAGGAGGCCTTGCAAGGCAGCAGGAGCTACTTGAATGTAGTGATTTCCAGGGTAGAAGCAATACCTGTGAGACAGGAAGCTTTCTTTGTCCTTCTTTCCTGGCATGTTTGGTGAAGGCAGAGGGGAAAACTTTTGTTGGTACTGTCAAGCTTGGTGGTTTGACTTTTGAGCAGTAGACCTTGGAAAAGGGTGGGATCAATTCAAGTGAGATCCTCTTTCTTTGGCAATCCCTTGCTGTATTGTGTTGAACTCATCCAGTAGCTGTTTTCAGCTTGGCAGAAAAATACCCTTTGAAATTTGGCTTTGAGCAGCTAACTGAGTTTCAGCTGATGGAAGGCAGCCTTGATAGAAAAAAAAGGTGTCTGTTCTGCTCTGTTGCCTGACCTGATCTGCAGCAACTGGTTTGCAAGAGTGTCCCATGGCACAGGGATATTTATCAGGGCTTGCTGTTGGGGGACTGCATTCAGCACTGTCCCTGGTTTGGGGTGTAACTCCAGGTATTGAAAGCTGCAGATACTTAGGAGCATTATAATCTTTAACTGATTGTTACAACAAAATGTTTTCCTAGTTAAGGCATCCAAGAACTTTTCAGAGTAAGGACTTTTTTGGCTGGATTTTATGTGGGTAAGTTCTCAGACTGACAGCTGACCCAAAGGAACGCACAGTGTACATTGTCTTAAATGTTTTGAGCTGACTGTTTGTTATTTTACTTCAGGTGTATAAAAAGTGAGGGAGAAATTGAAAAGCTTCAGGCCAAACTTGTAGAAATGAAGAAAAAGCTGGACAATACAACTGCTGCAATGCAGGAACTTGGCCGAGAAAACCAGTCATTGCAGGTATAACTTGATTTGAAGCTATAAAACATGTTGATTCTCTGTTTGGGACCTTAGGAGAATTTCAAATTTGTGTCAGTTTAGTGGTGGGTTGCCTTTCTAGAGTGAATTAAGGTGTTATGTTTGTGGTGTATGACAGAATTATGAGGGTCATACTTCTGTCTGTGTGTTATTAAACCTGCTTATAGTTTTGAAACTTGGAAGGTTTCCTCTCTGGACAGCCATAGGCCCTGAGCACCATGATAGAATTGGTGCTTTTATTTTGCAATAAGTAGTGCATGCTGTGGAAATAGAGGATAGTAGAGGGAATAGACATGCATTTTTTAAAAAGCCTGATGCTTTTTTTACATCTTCTGTTTAGATCAAACACACACAAGCTCTCAACAGGAAATGGGCAGAAGACAATGAGGTACAGAATTGTATGGCCTGTGGAAAAGGCTTTTCGGTGACAGTAAGAAGGGTAGGTGTGTTCTACTCTGTGTCTATGGTGATTTTCTATTTTTATTGTTTTCAAACTCTTGGATTGGATACAGACTTCAGAAAATGGCCTAAATAGTGCTGTGATTCTCAAGACATCTCAGAATATAGATATTGTTTGAAGTGCCCTAACATATTAAAAATAATGACTGTGGAGCTTGCTTTAGTCATGGTTCTTTTTCCATTTTAACAGCATCAATTTATAAACAGTGTTAAAATGCTTCAATCCCCAAAGCAAGCAAGCAAAATTACAGTGTTATAAGCATATTTACAGAAAATATATTTATAACTGATCTGAACTAGATTTATGGTATAAAAGGAATGTGAATTGGTTGAAATTAGGTATATGTGAAAAGATGAGGCATCACCATGATCTGGTGCTTTGTGACTATACATTTGTAAACATGGAACAGAAGAAACAACTGGGTGTGTTTTAGGTCTGGGGTCAGACCTTGCTTGAAAAACTGCTGTGGTCAGCCAAGATGTTAGCATCAATTGGCAGGTCTGCCATTCATGCAGAGATGAGCACCCCTCCGACAAGTGACTTGACAATGAAATAGATGAGAGATATGTGTGAGGTTCATTTTTGCAGAGCTTCCTGATACAGTCTTAGGTGACCCCCCCAGCCTGCACTATTTTGGTGATGTTCTTTGGGTAGTCTTTGAACAGAGGCTGCTGGATCCTTTGATTCAAGGATGCTTCTCAATGTGAAAGCAGGTAATAAATAACATATAAGAAGAATGTATTTCATGTGACCAGAACAAGCTCAAGAGAACAAATTCAAGAGGAGGATGAACTTAACCATCTATTTTCTGAAAGTGGTATATTCTCTTGACTCAATGAAGCACTTCTGAATGTTTTACTCATATACCTTTTAGAAAAGATTTACTCAAATGACCTTCTCTGTGCCATGTAACTGCCAATTAAAAATTAAGACTAATTTTTGAAACATGAGGGTTGATTTGGCTGAGAGTTGACTTGACATGATATAGTGATCTCTGTTAGTGATCACTGCTCTGCCACTGATGTTCAGCATATGTGTTTCTTCTCTTTTGCAGCATCACTGTAGACAGTGTGGAAATATCTTCTGTGCTGAGTGCTCAGCAAAGAATGCCTTAACTCCTTCTTCCAAGAAGCCTGTCCGAGTCTGTGATACTTGCTTTAATGACTTGCAAGGATAACTGGCTATCGTGAGTGACAAAGAAATGTTACACTAAAATTTACTATTTCTGTTGATGCACTTCATTCAGCACTCAGACTACTATTCAGTTTGGACAATGATTGTAACACTTGTCAAAATCTAGTATATTTTAAAATGTTTATTGATACCAAGCAAAACTATTGTATTTTTTTGTGAGACACGGGCTCAGATTATTCATAGCTTACTGACATTCATCATGGAAAGAGCTTTTATGTCTAGATTAGAAATATCCAGTTATTTGTAAATAAAGTTTAAACAGAGGAGTAACAATGTATTTTTTTATCTTTTATTTTTTTGTTCAAGAGAAACAGCATTTATGTGATATTGAAGTTTATTCTTGTTTCCTTCAAAGAGAAAGGAAGATGCAAAAACTTGTGAGGATTTTATGTATCAAATGTTGCTGTAAAAACATAACTGATTGTTGCATTTGATTGTGTATCTGATGGTCTTTATAACCCCCTGTGATTTTGGTTTTTTTTCTATCTCTGGTTCTTGCGTTGTTCTCTCTAAAGCTTGAACTCCACAATGAGGGTAATGGCTGGACTCAACTTCAACTCAGTTTTATTTGTCCTCTTGTATCAGCACCCAAGTCCTTATCTAACACAGCACTTGGGTGCTGGAAGATCTTTACACATACTCTATTGCATAGTTGGTGTGTGAGTCCATCTGTCTCTCTGAGAGACTATGTGTGAACAAATGATGAGACAAAGTTTATCTGGCATTGTAGCAGTATTATATTATACATTACAATATTTCATCCCATAGTGATTGATTTCACTTTTACAAATTTGGTTGACACATTTTAATATTCAAGAAACCCTTACATCATGTGGGTTTTGAAAAGCAAACAAACAATGCTGGTAGAAGCCTGTAGCACATCTCTGCCCCTGCCCATTCTCTGGAAGCACTGAGAGATCACTGCTGTTCTCAGGGACATCCAGACCTTCCAAGCCAGGCATCCAACTAAGAAAAAGTATTTTTTGAGACAGCTGTAGTTTTTCTGGCCTTTTCTTCTGTCCCTTCCCTCAGCTTTTGGTGGAAGAAGCTGAACTCCTGTAACACCTAACAAACCTCACTTTTCCATTACTCCATCTGACCCCCATTACCAGGGGCTCTGAAGTGTTATGTTAGTTATGTGATTTAGTCTGCTTAGAATGGAAAACTGGCTTTGTTATAAGCCAAACTGCTCTAACTAAGAGGCCAATATATATGACTATAAATATTTATTCATACTTTCTGTACTGGGAACAGAAGTTTCTTGTACAGTTCATGTAAGCTACATAATTTTTTATTGTGATTTTGTTTGCACCTCTTCATTTTTGCTTGCCTGTCTCTAACTTTTCTTCCCTTTGTATCTGGTATTTCTTAATACCAGATTAAAAACCCTTAAGATTTTTTTTTCTAAGCAGGGGTTTTGCCTTCCAATATTTAGGAATTTTTTGTCTTAAATACCCTAATAAATTCTCCACCCCTCAAATGCTTTGGTATCTTACCAAGTTTTGCCAGCTGTTCAGAGAAAAAGGTTGTGTCCTGAATTCCTCTGTTTCTTTTCTGAGGCAAGGAGTCAAATTCTGTCACAATGATGGTATCTTAGTCATCATTAGGAAGATTTGTTTGCTTTTATCTAGTTACAGCTCTATATGTGAATGAAGAAGTGTCTTCTTTAAAAAAATGTCTTGATTAACTGTCAAGTGAAAAAACTTCATCCTTCTACCCCAGAAGTAGTGATCTATATTTTTCATATCCCTTTTTAACTTACCCAGCAAATTCTACATTTGCACTGTCAAGGAGTTTTGTTAAAATTCAGTTCTTATTTCCCAAAAGCCAGCTGAATGATGTGACTTGTTCTTATCATAGTAAAAAGGTTTGGGTTACAACTGATCTGCTTTTCTGGTTTGAACTTGAGTTGCTTGCTCAAAAAAAAACCAAAAACCAACTGTTGCAACAATTACATGTGAACAGAGCCTCTGGACTCTCTGTTTCTCCTCATCAGTGTAACTGTTTGGCATAAGAATCTTTTGAATAGAAAATATGAACAGAATCTCTGCCTCTGGGAATTTTTTTTCTATTTATTTGTTTACTGAGAGAAACAAAAAAATTTGCTTTAGAGTCTTTCTTTGTCTGACTTTAGAAATGTGGGAAAAGTAGAGACGTGACAGTTGTGCTCCAGTCTAGATGCATTCTGCCCTTTTGTGTAACACACAAGAGCCTTGTGCTGTTGTTTGAGTGAAGGACAACCACATAGAACAGGGTTTTTGAGCAGGAAGAGAGAAACTTCCCGCAGTTGCCTAAGATCAAAACACATGAGGCAGGGGAAGATGGAGATCTTTCAGGG
>VYZP01014440.1:19328-32797 GCA_013400635.1 Hypocryptadius cinnamomeus | reverse complement strand
GGATCCTCAAGCAGCCTTTGATTACTAGTCATTACTATGGCATCAGGAATGGGACAGTGAAGTGTGGGGTTTGTTCTTAAAACTGTCCCATCTGCAGGATATTCTATCCACATTCAGAATTGTTGCAAGAGCAGAATGTGAGAGATCAGCTGCTTCATGGGCAGAGATAAGCTACAAAAGCTTTTGTAAATGTGTAAAGGATGGTCTTGCTAAGGGTGGGGAGAGGTTCTTTTAACTTCTTGGAGACAACACCTCTCTTCCCAGTCAAAGACCCACAGTCCCTTGCATTTTTGCCCCACAAATGCCAAATCCTGCTGTTCTATTCTGGCCTCATGTCAGCAGTACATCATACTGGAGACAGATAGCATTGTGGAGGTCAGTGGCAGGCTTTTGATCTTAGCTGGCTCTGCTTCACTGTTATTTATTTCTTCTCCCCTTGTACTCCCTAATGTAATCTTCCCCTTTCTGGAAAGGTTGAATGAAGAGTATAAAAGTAATGAGTCACAGTAGGAAAAGTTGCTGTTTGGAGATGAAGAGACAAAAGGAATTTTTTGCTGCAGCTTCCAACAGAGGCAAGAGGTTTAGAGGGATCTCGTTTTTCAGCTGGCTTCACTCTCTGGCACAAGAGTCTGAGACTGTAGGGTGAAATGTGGGTTTTTGCCTCTGTTTTTGGAAGGTGTCAAGTAACCAAGTTGCCATGGAGTGTGGAGCACAAGGTACACGAGAACAATGAGAACTTTTGTTGGCTTTGGGACCATTAGGGTTGTTTGTGAATCCTCACTGGAAAAGCTTTCTTACTAGTGAAGCAAGAAGGGATTTGGGAGCAGAAGCATGAAGTAACCTGTCTGTGTTTGTATTACATGAGCCAGAACAATTGAGCTTCTCATGCTCGATGCAAAAGAAGTAACATTCATAAAGGAACCTGGAAAACTCAACTGATTTTCTGGATTGTCAAGTGTCAGTTCACCATGGAGTGGAAACAAATGCTTGTTGCAAAACTTAAAAAAATTTATGGCCAGTCAGTATTCAGTGATGGACAGAAAAATGCTGGAGCTGAAGTTCAAGTAGGATCTAAACTATGCCAAGAAGAATCATATCGTGGTTTGAGCATGTAGAAACTGATAAATTACTCTTCCAGGTACCACCTCTCCTGCTCTCATAGTCTCAGAGAACTAGGAAACAACACTGTCGTTTGCACTGTGCACTTTTTGCTGTCTAAGAGAATCTGTAGTAAGTGGAATGGCATCATGTGCATTGCATGTGTTAGCTGTAGTCATTGGACAGCAGGTTTATAATCAGCTGGATTTTTCACTGTATAAATTTGGCCCTAAGGAGAACTGCGCTTACAGTTGCTTTTACCAAAAACACAATCATTATCTGAGAGCACATACAACAAAAACCATGTTAGTTACACACATGTCTTTGTAGAATTTAAGATTATGAAGTGAGAAAAAAAAGAATTTTACGTATTTTCAAGGATCCTCCCAGTTGTCTGTTTCTTTGGTTTTGAAGTCTTGACCTCAGCATCCATTTTAGAATGAGTTTAAAACTATTGTCCAAACGTAGCCTCTCCAAAAGGACTAATTGATGTACTTTTCAAAACCAGCTATAATTTCATGTAAGTCCTGCCACAGAAATTTGTTTTTTTGTGGTATTTTTTCTGTTTCTTTTTAAATGGGCACTGAATAAAAAAGTTTGCATGTTTAGAGAGAATATTAGACACCACTTAAGTTCCCAATAATGAAGAGTGTAGGTACTGGGTTATGTAATAAACTCTGCCTATTGTCTGTAACTCTCCACATGCGCACTCACTGTGCAGCGGATAGAGAAGTGTCTGTGCATTTAAAGATTGATGAAGCCCTGCTACCCCTTTGGATCAATTATACAAAAGCAGGAGCCTGGAAGGCACATTTTCCAATTTTCCCTCCCCTTGTGACTGAAACTTAACACTGAAACCAAATTTGTCTGTATTTCGTGCTTCTTTTTTTTGGGTGAAGAGGCCTGGGAAAGGATGTTCACTGTTATGTCAACAGGTCAGTGCTGGCAGGTCCAGACTACTGCTGTTGGCTTTATGGCAAAGTCCTCCATTGTATCGCGCTGGAGCTTGATTCCTGGCTCATCAAAGGGATGTTTGAAAGAACATCTCGCTGGGTTAGCAAATACCAGAACTTTTTATAGTAATATGTCCAAAATGCTGCTTGTATAGAAATAGTCACTTTTGTAAGAAAAGAAAAAAAGTCACAAAAAAAAGTCACATCCTCCACTCCCCCCATTTGATGCCATTACATAAGATTTAATTTAAGCTACCTCTCAATGTGAAATTCAAACATTAGGTAAGTTTAATAAGGTTTTCTCACAGTCATGTTATATAAAAGTTATAGTGAATGCCAAAATTGCAAAAGTTTATCACCAAAAAGGAAAACAGTTGTTTTTTTTTAATGTGTGTTTGAAATAATCCAACAGTTTCAAGTTATTGTGAATTCTCTTAAATTCTTTTAACTTCTGTAGTTTCAACCTTGCAAACTCCAGCTGCTGGACAGGAAATAAATGATAACCACAAGCTTTCATAATTAAGGCCTGCTGGGTAAAACCGATTTTGTTTGGAGCTTTGTCCTTTGGTTACAGATAGCCTCAGTCACCAAATGTACCATTCACTTGGTTGTGGTTTTTTCCTTCAGTACTCGAGATGTGAACTTGATGAATGGTGTTCTGTAATGGATGCGTGCCACAAGTTACATGGTCTCATTTGCCTCTTTTCTGACTTTTAATGATCAGTTTATTATTGCAGATGTGAATATTGTTCATACAGCTTAATTTCTGTATAATTGTATAAAATACAAATGGAAAAAATATAAGTTTTTACTTGGTATTTAGAAGTAATGTATTATAAAAGACTTATGTTGCAGTTTTACATACAGAGTACTGTACTTCTAAACTGGATCATACCATCTTGGTAGGTGTAGATAGATTTTTTGCATGAGTCTGTTTTGGTTTTATTTCTTTTTAACTGAAGTTTTATTCTCTTAAGTTCTGCTTTCAGTGTTTGTGTTTACTACTTGTGATCATGTAGTTGTGCCTTACATTGTGAAAGAATTTAGTCCAGTGTGCCCTGTAATTCTTAAACTCTGTGATCTGGAAGGTGGCTGTGGATTTGAATGGGAAGGTGACATCATGCATCAATGGGTTCTGTATAAACTATGATGAATTGTTGCTGAAATGTCATTTTTGTTTTATAAGATGTTAAAGGAATGACTATTAATAATAATAAAAAAAATTAGACCTTTCTAATAGACCAGGTTATATCATTCAAAATGACCTTGCCCTGTTTCAGACAGCAAAGCTACTTTGAAATGGTGGATATATAGTTTTACAAATGTAGATGAACTTTTCTTACACACATGTAAGAACAAGCTAAATGTTCCAGTTTCTTAGAGTTGTAGGGAGCTGCAACAAAGGCTTTCACATTCCTGAGGACACAGTAATAATGACTGTTTTTCAAATCTGTTCTTTTCACAGGTTAAATTCAGAGTAGTCTTTTCATTCCCAATAGCTGTGCAAGGCTGCTGAGTATCTCACATTTGGTGAAAGTTCTTCTGTCACTGGCTGTGTTCTGACATCACAGTCGATGCAGCTGGACGATTGGCATAACTGGAAGACTCAAAAAGTAGCACTTGTTTTAGTTTTTAGACCAATAAAGGTCTCACTTGTGAAACGGAAAGCTCTTTCAGGGTGGAACTGTGTTGCAGAGAGAAGCCAGATGGTTAATGTGGGAGATGAGTCCTGTGACAAAGCCACTACTGAATTATGGAGGCACAACCAAACAACCCATGTTTAGCTATTGAAGCAGGGGCTCTGTGTAGACATGGAGAAAGATGGAGAAGAGAGGTCTCCTCTGAAAGGCAGTTTGAATTGAGAAGTCAATTTCTGCCTCAGCTGCTTCCTGACGTATCATTCTCTTGACACCACAGAAGAGCCTATTGAGCTTGCATCTCTGTGAGGACAAGCCTGTGTGTAAATACCTACTTCCCTGGGCTGTCCTCCTTGGAGACATGCTGGCCAGGAATGACTGCTTGTCTAGTAAAGTGAGTAGACCTGGCTAAAGGTTGTTTTGTGAAGAAATATGCAAAGTGAAATACCCTCTGCCTTCTGCCAGCACACAAAGCACACACCTTAGTCTGTCAGGTGTGACTCTTCTGGGCTGAAATACCTTTGTGCTGTCAATGGTTGCAGGATGCTGTGAGATTCTGGTGTCAGCAGTGGTTTCAGGATGCTGTGAGGTTCCAGTGAGCCCTTGGTGTCATGCAGTGTGCAGCTGAGCATGGGATCAGGGAGATGGAGCACAGCTGTGTCAGCCAAGTTGTGGCAAGGCCTTGGCAGCTTGTGCGACGCCCTGGTGCAGATCTGTCTGCACTCTGTGCTGCCCTCCTGCTTCACACATTCACCACTTGGCATGGAGCCTGATGGCTGTTCCTTTCCCAGGAAGGAAAAACTTGCCCATGATAGACACAGGGGAAGAGCAGGAATTTGTGTATCACGGTGGCCAGGCTGTATCTGGAGAGCACTGGACCAGGTAAGTGCATACATATGTGTACACATATACACACGCTCAGTATTAATGCAAAAAACATCTTGGGATATTATAGGTTACTGGGTAGAGACACATAAATGTCAGAAGCTATGGCTACACAATTCTAATTTAATGGAATTTATTAATATGGTTTGAATGCTGCAATAACCCTTCTAAACTTCTCTGGTGAATGAGTTGTCCTTACCAACATAGGGGTTTTTCCCCTGTCATACTTTCTAGGAAATGACAAGCTCTATTAAAGCTTTCTGGGGTGGCAAGAACCTTCCCTAAGTGAAGGAAAGGAGCATCTAGGAGCAATACATTGGTTGCATAGCTCATTCCCCTCCTCCAATTTATTCCTACACAGTGTGGTCTATGCACCATATTTTTGTCAATTGAGAAATCTGTTAGCTTCAGAGATCTAAGGCATTATATTTATATTATAAAATAACTAATATTATCACCACAATAGTCTTCCACTGGCTCTGTCAGTGCAATGCTGACATTATTAAATTTCAGAGGATTCAACAGGGAAGCAGAAAGCAGTGCTTTTCTTGGTTTCATGTTGTGTGGTGTAATTGGAGATTGCTGTTTCTATCTGTGACATCCATGCTTTCTGTAACAAGAAAAAATATTTGTAAACCAAGACAACCAAAAAAATTTCCAGTAAGTTAGATGCATAAACATCCAGAGCCTTTAGTTTTATTTAGCCTCTCTTCAGGCTTGTGCTTATAATTCCTGAAGGAAACATGAATTATCCCACAACTGAGACTCTCTCAGTTGTTCAGGCCATTACGTGCTGCTGGAATCTGTGTCTGGGGCCAGGGATTTCCAGCAAATGTTTCCATTTTTGGTTGGAAGGTAGGATTTTAATGCTCTGTTTGTAATGGTGAAGTTTGTTGCAGGCTATTTCACCCCTTTCTATGTGATGTTTATTCATTAGCTTAATGCTGTCCCTGCAGTTTGGGTTCCTCATTTTTCTGATTAAGACAGCTCCAGTCCTATCAGCATCACAAGTTCTGTCCCCCTCCAAGATCTGCCATGTGCTGCCACTGAATTTCAGTTTCTGTTATCATGCTGACAGCATTCAGGTCTGTGTTTGCTGTCATCCAGGTATGACGACAGGGAGTGATGGAGAGATAATTTCGAATATGTAACTTCCTTCTCTCTGCTAGTCCAAATATTGTGGTGACAGAAGTTGAGTTGTCTCTGAATTGCTATGATTAGACATTGGACTAACCCTAAGAGGATTTATCCTTTGGACTAAAATCTTTAAAAGGCCCTTTCAACCCAAACTATTCATGACATTGAGAAGATGGTAGCCCTGGTATGAAAGTCATATTTCAGTAACAGGAGAAACTAATGACTTCTTGAGTGGATATATATTCCAAGTACCAGCCAGTGACTTGAAAATGGAAAGAATTCACTCAGTGTTTCTCTTAGAACAAGTCTGCCACAATTTACTTGTAAAAATTAGTATTAGTGGTGGTCAAATTTCTGTGCATTAGGTATTAGAGAGGGAAATTCAACTTACATGAGAAAGCAAAATACTGTGAAGTGCCTGACACACTTTCAGATGTTATACACTGTGCTATTACTAGAAATGTGACATGGTGTGAAAATGAAGGGTAAATTTGTATAACTGGAATTAATCATGCCATCTGTTCAGTCTGAAATTGCAAAATGCATGTTGTGAATAGATGAGCATGATCTGAGTACTACTGCATGTGAATTGGGTGTAGGGGGGGTTGTTTTGTTTTTGACTTCTCTGGAGGGGCTGACCATCTTCTGTGACACAAGAAATGGATATTTTTTTTTTAGCAATCAGAATTGATCATGTTTTTCAACAAGAATATGACCTGCTATCAACCCTGATAGAAAACTGGAACATGTTCAGCAGCAAAAATTCTCTAACAAATATGTGAGCCAGAGCACTGGGATGTTGTTTTGTTTTAGTTTTGGTCAAGTGTCACAACTGTAAGAGATTCTTATCACAGCATGACCACTTTAGGCTGCCACCCTCCTTTAGGGAAAGCATAGTTGTGTAATTAGAAAAGAAAAAAAAGATGTGTTACCTACCTTGGCTGTCTCTGTCTGAGCTTGTAGCAAGAAGACTGCTATGCACTGCTGATACCTGTTCTCATGCTGAATTAGAAAAGCATTTCGCAGGCTGAAGACTGTGGAAAACGTAAAGAAGTGATATCAGTTCAATTCTATATCACATTGATTATAATCAAAGAAATGATATATGTAAGCATCTTTTCTGATTTCTAAAAGGGCAATTGCACCCTCATAGGGTGAGTTAATTTTGTTGTGTAGGAAGCTTTCTTATTTCAAAACTTTAATTCTACTTGCATTTGTTTTATTTTAATTGCTTCGTCATGGTGCAGCTAAGGTGCTTTTGAGTATACCTGAGGATCATTAAGAAATATTTCCCTTCAAAGTGGCCTAAATCATAACTGAACTTAGAGAAAAACAAATATCAAAAATTAAAAAGAGAGGTCCCATTTTATTTAAGTGACTCTGTATGATGGCTGGCACATGGGGAAGTGGCTGCACTCTGACTAGTGCTGGCTTTGGGTTCTCCCTGGGCATGTGCCTGAGCTGCTGCTCCTGGGGGTGCCCTGGTTGGCTGCCAGCAGCCAGGCATGTTGCCTCTGTTTCCTGCCAGACTTTTGTTCCTGAAGGTGACTGTGAGCATCATGTAGTGCGTTTCTCTGCAAGGGGACAAAGTGACACCGATGTCACACCTGTGGAATAAAGGGGGAGCTTAAGTTGGCTAGTGATTTTCTAATCAGAAAGTATGTTGCTGCTTACAACCTTCAGAGCTGTGTTCCTACTATTGTATTTTTATGTAAAGTTACATCTCTTGTACAAGGTCATGGTGTTTGCAGATAGTTCTGCTTTTAGGGTACCTGCCTGGTGTTATGAACACACCCTTTTATTTTCTGTCCCTTCACTAATGCATAGAAGGCTTTGGACAATAATTATCCCACATAATTGTCGGCCTCCTGCCTGCTGCCAAAAGGGTATTTCTAGAATATTGCAACATATATTTTTTTTCTAGTACTTGCATTGAGCTTTGTTTATTTTCAAAGTGATGTCAACCTTCAGCAAACTAACAGAAGCAAAAGTACTTGCTAGATCAAAAATCAGGATTTAATTTTTGATTAATGTGATGGATCACGTGACCTTTCTGAGAACATGCTAACTAATCTCTTAGTGCCACCAGTAATAAAAGTCTCTTTGAGAGTGCAGATATATTGGCAACATTCCCCAAGGTCACACATTCCAGACAATATTAAATATTTTTCTTTCTCCTGCAATGGGACATTTTCTGTTGACATTGGAATGTTTGCATGTTGTTTTACACAGAATGGTGGGAATCTGAACTGCAATCTCCCTATAGTAATTTTTCTCACTGTTTTTATTGTTCCTCACCCCAAGTGGTCCTGTCTTAGGATGGGGCTTCCAAGGTGTTATGAGACTACAAATGAGTAACAGGGATTGCCATGGCTACAGCTGTAATAAAGCTGGTAAGAACATATGGGAGAGAAGTCAAGCAGTGAGGCCAGAGGTGCAGGGAAGGGTCATAACCAGTGGACAGAGCCTAGGCTGGAATGCAAAAGGCAGTGTTTTCTATTCTGATGGTTGCAGCTGGATCACAGAGATAGAAAGACTCTGGTTAGGAATCTATGGGAAATGCTGGCTTGGAAAAAAAATCCAGAAATATTATTTCCATCTCCATTATGGTTTTTGTAGCCAATCTATTAGGTGCAAACTGGAGAGTGGCTGTGCTGCCTTCTCCAGCACCCAGGAGCTGTTGGCCTTGCATTCAGCCTGGGCTTACATGGAATGTGGGGCTGCCCTCCCCTCCACCCTGCAGGCAAGAGGGGGCTGATACATTTGCTCCATTTCTGCTGGTTTAGTAGGGGAACTAATTAGGCAGGCAGACAATGCCTGGAACATGTTTTAAAAAAGGTTATCATTCTTTGTGTTATTCCCCTTATCTTGTCTTTCGTAGTTTGTCTTTTATTGCCTATCTTTATATCCTCTCAGCATTGATGCTGAATGCTAAATAGTCTGGGTGAATGTATTTCAAAGTTATCTTAAATATTACAGACTCTAGGTTTATTTTCCTTATCTATTGCTTTCTTACAGAGCACTGCAGCTCCCTAATCTTTTACTCTCAGTCTTTAGGATTAGGACGACCCTGGAGCCTAGAGATTTGTATTTCTTTTCATTCTCTTTGATATAGGAGGCTCCTGTGATCTTGGCAGTGTTAGACTGAATCAACGAATCCCTAAGGCTGGAAAAGACCTCCAAAATCATTGAGTCCAGCCTTTGGCTGAACACCACCATGTCAGCTAGACCACAGCACTAAGTGCCACCTCCAGTCATTTCTTGAACACTTCAGCACAGGGGTGTTGACTCCACCAGCTCCCTGGGCAGCCTGTTCCAATCCTTAACCACCCTTTCTTTGAAAATATTCTGGTGTTCAGCCTGACCCTCTCCTGGTGCAGCTTAAGGCCATTTCCTTTGGTGCCATCGCTGCTTGCCTGGGAGTAGAGGCCGTTTCCCACCTGGCTACAGCCTCTTTTCAGGTGGTTGTAGGGAGTGATGATGTCACCCCTTTTCTCCAGGCTAAACATCCCCAGATTCCTCAGCCTTTTAGGACTTACTCTTGAGACCCTTCCCAAGCTTCACTGCTCCTCTCTGGACACAGTCTGGATTTTCAATGTCCTTTTTCTAGAGAGTGGCCTGGAACTGGACACAGGATTTGAGGTGTGGTCTCACCAGTGCCAGGTACAGATCACTTCCCTAGTCCTCCTGGCCACATTATTGCTCATACTGGCCACATGCCGTTGGGCTGCTTGGCCACCTGGGCACACACACTGGCTCTTGTTCAGCTGGCTGTCAACCAGCACCCCCAAGTCCTTCTCTGGGCTGCTTTCCGGGCACTCTTCCCCAAGCTCATAATGCTGCATGGTGGTGTTGTGATTGAAGTGCAGTACATGGTACTTCAGCTTATGGAATCTCCTGCAGTTGGCCTTAGCCCATCGATGCAGCCTGTTTGGATGCCTCTGCAGAGCCTTCCTATCTCCCAGTGGATCAACACTCCCACCCAAATTAATGCCATCTATGGCTTAAGACTTCCCTCTCTCCCCTCATCCAGGTCTTTTATGAAGGTGTCAAACAGGACCAGTACCAATACTGAGCCCTGGGGAACATCACTAGTGACTGGCCACCACTTGGATGTGGCACCATTCACCACCAAGGTGAGGTGTGTGGGAGCCTGCTGCGTCAGTGGTTCAGACCAAGGGGAGGCCTGATGTTTCATGCCTGCTCCCCAACCCAAAATCTGATTTTAGTGACTTCAGGAACCTTGTTTTAGCAGGGTAAGGCAGGTCACTCTCTGTGGCAGTCAGCCCTCCTTCACACCCAACTGCACAGAAGCAGGGATAGGAGGTGTATTCCCCAGTGATGCATTTGGATGTCTGAGAGCAAGGAAGCATTGATGTATGCTGGGTGGTTTCCATCCTCTCAAGAGCTGGTGGAGATGTGAATAGGAGCAGTAGCAGGAGGTTAATCTCCTCTCCAGCCTCCTTGAGAATGGCTGCTGTGTATGTGGGAAGACACCCAGGAGAACAATGTAGTGGTACAGCTGAAAAAGTGCTGCATGACTAGTATGGAACTGAAAATGTTCTTGGGGTGAAAGGAAAGATGCCTGGGGTTTGAGAGAGCGTATTAGGACAGTTAGGACAAGGGAAGGCTTGTGAGAAAGGAGTCGTTGGAGTCTTGGTACCTCCTTTGGGGTGAATGGATAGTATGTGACAGTCACTGGTGTGTGTGAGTCACTGCTGGCAGCAGGGGGCTGCGGGCTGTGAAGTCTGAGGCAGCAGCTCAGCCTCCCAGCAGGAGCAGAGCTGTGAAGCCAGGCAGTGCTGAGGCACCAGTGTTTGCACTCCAGGCGTCTGGGGGTGGTTTGTGGGCAAACAGCAGCTTGTCCTTATGCTGCCACACACACAGTGCATTGACATGGTGTTTATGAAGGCATTCGGGTGCATGCAGGCACATACCTGTAACTTGGACGGGTTCAACATTTTTCAGTATGAGTCTGTCTAGTGGGATGGGCTGGTCTAGGACTGTGCAAAATCCCCCCTCTCTTATGAAGGACTGCAGCTCAGGAGTGAGGGAAGGACAGATGGGGATTAAGCTGGTGTCTGAGCCTCCATATTTCTGGGAATAGAAAATGGAGTTGGTTAGCAGGTTGTCTGCCATCTGCTCATGAGGTATAGGCACTAAACAACTCTGAATTATGTACTTTCTCTTATCAAAGATACACAGAGAGCTTATTTGCTTGAGGAATCTTAGAAAAACTGACTGGTACCTGGAGATCTCCTGCAAGGTTACACTTTGCATTAAAAAGCTGCAAAAGAAACACAATACAAGTCCACAGGCAGAAGACAGTCATAGGCATTCCAAAAATATTTTCCCCCTTTCCCTCCTTATTTTAATAGCAGGTTTTTTTTCTCCTTTCCTTGGGGGTAAGTTTCCTTATCTCCTCTTTTGCATATGCACAAGATGGAATTCCTGGAGCTCCAGATGCGTTGCAGCCCTTCACAGAAGGTTCACCAGCACATGTCCCTGGGACAACCCTCAAAGAGATTTACCTGAGGGTACCAGGTCCATTGAATTTCTGCTTCCTTCACCAATCCAGTTGCTAAGGGATGGTGCTGTGAGTCTAAAACCTCTCACTGCATGCTTTCTCTATCTCCTTTCTCTCTAAAGCAGAACACCTGCTTCTTAAAAAAAACCCCAAAAAACCTAGGAGATTATCACAGGTTCATTTAGACTCAGTTTACATCAGTTTCATAAACTTAATTAGCTAAATGCACTCCTACACTGAAGCTTTAGGAATTTCAGGTCATCCAGTTCTTCTGTTGGTGTCTAAATACAGATATTTATCATCTAGAGAACTCTATAGATTAATCATTCATCAAGAAGTGTTTTCATAAAAGGAGTCATTATATCTAAATTTTATACTTGGGGAAATCAAGGCAAAGAGAGGACAACAAGCAGTGTAGCCAATCTCCCTTGATTTTAGCCTTTCCCTGTTTTTTTTTTTTCCTTTTAAGTTTTTTTTCTTCTTTCCAACAGTTCTGATATCTCTGGGATAAAAAATTCTCAGGTTGCAGGGATCATTAAAAAAAGTCTTACATTCCTGAAACTTTTCTGAGCTTTAGGAATCCAACACATCAGAACAACATCAGGAAGATACTAAGGTCTTGTAATGTAAATTCTGCCAGTAATAGTGTTCCTGTACCACACTGAGCCTAGAAGCAGGCTTTTGAATCAGTGGTATGGTTTGCTAGTCACATAAGGAAGTATCAGCTGTTCTTCATGCTGATTAGTCATCTTGTATTTTTATAATTAGATCAGTCTTCCAAAGTACATTCAAAAGCCATCCAAAAGTTAAAAAATGTAACAACTGCAACCATGTATATCTCTAGACATTATTACCTTTTTGTTACGTTTAATTTTGGTAATTAGTAGGAAATCATCAAATAAAAAGAGGTAGACATCAAGGGGTCTTGTGCTTTCTGAGAAGGAAAACAAAAAATCAGTTTTATGGTGTGATTATTTTAAGGAATTGCTACTTCTAAGATGAGGCACATCTATGAATCACTGCACCTTACAGAATGCTTTTAACAAAGAAGCCTCGTTTCCAGTATAGTTCACAACTACTTGTCCTCCAGTCTGCATTCTCAAATGCACTTTATCATATGTCTCAGTCATTTTGGCTACTAAATTTGTACCTTGTAGCAGCTGCCTCATTCTGATATAACAACTACTTGCTTGCCAGGAAAAAGGAAAAGAAACAATCACACAGACTATCATCCTATCGGCACCCTGGCTATATCTCAATCTCTCTCTGATAAACTATACAGTTGCTTTTTCTTTCCTGCACCTGCCCAAATGCCATTGCAGAGGTTCATTCTGGACCTGCCATATCAATGTGTAATTCTGTTAAGCTATCTCTGGACACCAGGAGATTCAGGGACTTTACCTGCTAGCATCAGCTTCCCTTCATGAAGGAGGAGTCTGTTCGCTGAAGACAAAATGTTTTCACTGCTGTTTTCTTTCAAGTTTTGCTTCAAACACTTGACCCAAAAAGAGAGAGAGAGAGAGAGAATAGGGGAACCATGCATAATGGATGATGAAGAAGGAAGCAACTAGCAGCTAAACAAGATGAGCATTTGTGTGTTCTTACCTCAGGCTAAGTACATCACACAGCTGATAACTGAGCATGCCTGCGTTTCTTCAGCAGTGCTATTGCTTAAATGTATTTATGCTTTTGAAATGTTAAGCTGGGTTTTACTTTTCCAAATTGAGTTTAATAGTGTTTGCAGCGGTATGTGAACAGACATAATCCTTGAGATGAGACCCACTTGATGATGTTACCATAGTGCTGCTTAAAGTCTGTCTGGGTAACAGGGTAGCTATGGCAAAAATGTGCACACCCAGGTATGCTGTGGGATTTTTTGTAATGCATTTTAAGTGTGAATGGGAAGTTCTCAGCTTGAGAAGTGAAAAAGGCAAATAATTTCTACTTTATTGAATGCTGGTAATACTTACATCTATCCCATTGCATTCTGTCCCCTAAAAGCAAATATGGTGGAGTCCTCCTGGACTGCATCATTGCCCTCTCTTGGATGCTGAGAGCAACCCATGCTGCCATCCAAGGCACTGTGTGTGTTCAGCTACAGCACTTGCAGTGCCCAGGCTGCAGCTGCTCCTGTTAGAGCAGAGCCAGCCCCACTAACTAGAACACAGACAACCAGCCAACTTTAGACCACACTATGAAGGCAGATAGGAAACTAAACCCTCTAGAAAAAAA